>CAIGRN010161476.1:0-19365 GCA_903798345.1 Fraxinus anomala | reverse complement strand
GGAAGTAGATCATTGCATTGGATCAAACCTCCATATTATATCGTTTTCACTCTCTATCCCTTCTCCTTAACGTGCTTTTACTTTGTGCAAATTTACACCGTTCTACTTGCTAGCTTAATTGTGTCTAGTTGTCTTCTATTCATATTTACTCTTATTATTTGATTGAATTACTTCCTTGAACTTGCTTACGATTATTTATTTATCAACATATTTTTAATTTACATGAATTTAGTTAATTAGTCGAAAAAGTTTCAAAAACCAATTCTCCCCCCAACCCTCCTTCTCCCTCTTGGTTAGCTATTATTAGGCTTTCAATTTCTATGATTTAAAGTCTACATCCTCCATTTCTTCTTTAAAATAAGTGGGATATTCTTTTTGTTTAGTAGAGATCGCCTGATAGGACTCTTTACAGAACAAGTACAAAGAAGGTGGTCTCACAACCCTCTCATTATGAGTAATGGTTGACGGTGCCTAATCATACTGTCTGACCAAAGGTCCTTCCTCTCCTTCCACTGGTGAGGGGCATGTGGAGGTGCAATAATGAGTGCCTCATTCTCTAATACCTCTGAATTTGTTTGTCCATGAGGCTCTATGGGCATCACTTGCTTACTTACCTCATTAGCAATCATTGGTTCCGTAGGAGGTTCGAAGTCATTATTATTTGATTCCGTGCATAAATCAAGAATTAGGTTGCTTAAACCATGTTCTAACTCCTCTTCCAAGAGCCACATATGAGGAAACCTAACCTAGGGACAAGAGATCCTGAGAACTCAATGGGAAAATGAATCATATGGTGGTTGGAAAGAAATGCACTATTTGTTTTATTCTTATCATTCATATGGTTTCAGTGCATTTATCGTGAAATGTTGTTTGGAGGTTGAGTTTACTTAAAAAAACTTATAATGAGATCTAGCTCTTATGAATAAGGTGCAAGTAGTACGGGAGCACTTTTGATAGATTTCACCTATATGAGTATGGAAGTGTGGCTGCTTCTAATGAAAATTGGGCTTATTTTTAAATACGCTCATGAAACTGGAATAACACAAGGTTGTAACGTGGTGGCTATTAAAGCTCGTGTCAATACCTAGATTATCTTGTGAGGACAATGATTCTTTATTTCTTTTGAGTAGTCATAGTTCAGCCTTGAGCAGCCTATTCACTATGGAGTAGAGGTTTCTGTTTCATAGAGTGAAGTTTCAATGCAGAGCACACTTTCATAATGCATAATAGCCTATCTTTGCCTGGTAATCTTTTTGCATGTTTTATATTAAAATTGTTGCAGAAGCTTGCTCCAAGATCTTTGATTCGATGATTTTCTTGTTCAATTTCACGTTACTTTTTTGTACCAACAACCAATACAAAAGCTCTGACCCACAACCAATATATTTGCCTTGGTTTCTTCTCAATCTCACGCACAAATGAAAAGATATTGGTGTTGATTTGTAGCCACAAAGGCAAGAAAAAACCAATGGAAGAAGGCACAAAGAGGAGACCAAAATTAAGAAGGTAGCCACCAGTTTTGGAGCACAAAACAAACGATTTTCTCTTTTCTCACAACCAGGTTTTCTTCTCCAACAAACACAAATCACACACAAAAAATGGCTAGACAACCATATATGTAGATATAGGTTAGGATTTAGTTGGACCAAGAGAAAGGTTAAATTGACCAAAACTCAAGAGCTATTCAATAGGTGAATACATGGGTCGTGAGCAACATTAATTCCTTAAACTATTTCCAATGGTCTATATTGTTTTCGAGTTGAGCCTTTAGACTGGATGTTGGTAATCAATTCACCGTCGGTTAAGGCCTGTGAAAATATAATCCGATATTTTACATCATCGCTCGGAATTTATTGGGTATCAAAATCTAACAAATCTCCACCTTGATACCCAATCAACCTACAAGCAAACAAAACACAAAATATATACTTAAATAATCAAGGCAACCAATAAAATTGAAATCACAAACCTTACCTCACGTTTGGACCCGAAATAAATGCTATACTCGCTTCATGTACTCCCTAAGCTAGCTCAAAAAACACCCAAATAGAACCAAGTAATCACAGTAATTAATCAAGAGCAATCATGCATGCGATGAATATATAACATAGAATAACGTAGATCTTTTCAAGCATGTTCAAACAACAACAAACTAACACCAAGTTAATTAAACAAACGGCCAACACATATGCAACAAATGATAAATGACCCCACGAAAAGATCTTATCACATTTATCATATCCCATTCTGTGTTGCTCATGCCTTGAGAACACATATCTCATCTCATCGTCCACCATGTTCATTAGACTTATTACTAACCCATGTCTAATTGGTAAACCACAATAGATCATGAGTCAATGGGATAATCATCTATCACTACCTTACTTCTCTCAACTTAAGCGGATAATGGGTATATACCTAACAAAAGTGATAGAAGTATTACTCTCACACTCCACCTGATCAGAGTCTTCACAGATGAAGGATTTCAGGCATTTAATCACCTCGCCACTCATGAACCAAATGTCATCTCTCCACATCTCCCGATCTCGGTACATACCACCAATGCACTCTCAGACATATATACTTCACATTACTAAAAGACACACAACACACAACTGATTCATTCCAACCAGCTATCCATGCAAACACATTACACCAAATAATTAGATTACTCTCAAATTCATGCAAATGCACGTATGAAACATATTGAAATGTAATATATAACCATGAAACAAATTAAGCAATTACACACATGTAGAAAGGATTACAAACATATGTACATATAGTAACTAGGTTTACTCTCAATAAACCTCACTAAAGTCATCACTCAACCCAATAGCGACACTCGCCTCACCTTACCTCACATCACATCTTACCCTTTTGCTTATCCTCCTTCTTGGGTCTGTCTCTCATAAAGTGTCCAGTTTTACCACAGTTATAATACCACTTACCACCGGACTTGTCGTTACTCTTGCCATTCTTCTTACCACCATCATCACTCGAGTCACTACTGTCTTAAGCCTTACTTAGACTCATTTGCTTAAACTTCATTATACTCATGATCATATGTACCTCACCACTTCTCTTATCATATTTTTCAGCCTTAATCTCCATCTCCTTACTCCTAAAAGAATCTATGATAATATTGGGTGTTAAGGTGTCCCTACCTACTTAATTGTATTCTTAACCTCCCTATATGAGTCAGGCATATAATTGAGCAAAATAATGGCCTTATAGATTTCAAACACATTTTCATCACAATTAACAATATCTTCAACAACATTGTTAAAAACAACCAAATTGTGATCAAGATTCTTTGAAGTGTCCATTTTAAAACTAAAAACCTTTTGAGCAAGTATAACTTATTAGGAGTGGAATTAAGCAAATATAAGTCTTCAAACTTTTTCAAAAGTTCTTTTGTGGAATCAAGTTTTCCAATGTTTTTCAAAATAGCATTAGATAGGTGTAAAATAATTGAAATATAAAAAATTTCATCATATTATTCTTTTTGTACTTCTATCAAATTTGTAGAAAATTGTTATCTATGACTTTTGAAACTTTTTTTTTTTTTTTGAACCAAAATTCCCTTCACCTTTTGTTGCCAAATTTAAAAAAAAAATCACATTTTCCATTGGAAATTGTCACTTCGAAATGTAAAGACATTTTCAAAAACAGAACAATAAAAAATACAAGATTAAATCACACAAAATAATCTTAAAGTTACAATATACGCCGTTCTAAATTCCCGACTTTCGTGATATTCAGATCTCATAATCAAGAGAATTGTCAAATGGGTAAAGTCAAAGTATTTTAACGGATTATCCAATGCAACACAAAGGTATGTGTAACACCTTCAAATCTAGATTTGAAAATATATTATCATTAATTTTCTTAAAATCATAAATTCGGAAAAGTGATTATATTTTTTTCTTTAACATTAAAATAATAACGACTTTCACTCAAGGAAAGAATATTAGAAAACTTGTATATTTAATAAATATATAAGAACATCAAATAAAATGTTAAACTTATTTCAAACTGAGTGAACATTAAATGTATTAGTACTGAGTCCATCTTACGACAAGTCATCATCTCAAATAATCTTGTTTTCATCATCTGGAAAATGGGGAGGGATAATGTAGAATGAACTAACGCTCAGTAAGCAAATCTCATACATATGTTTATGATATGCATATGAATTATTTTAAAATAAATTCATTTCTAAATATATATTTCATTTCTTTCATTTTTTTTAACAATCTTAACATTAGCGTAGTGAACTCACTTGATGTTGTATAGTCTATAGCCAATCAAAATGTAGTGGGCCATGTTATTTGGAACCCAATCGAATCTACCCGTAGTACCACAAAGTGGTTAACATAATATTAACATTAACATTGAACATTGGTCGGGTGCGCCAGTACCACACACCCCATTTTTCACTAACACCTTCATGGCATAGACATGCACCTCATAACAAAAATATTCGGGATGCATATCTTTCTAAAATATTACTTTAACTTATTGACATTTGGAAATATTTTATTTGTTGAAACTTCATGTATGCTTATTGATGCATTAACATGTATAAATATGCATGAAACATTTATGACATAAAACATAATAATCAAACATCATGTTCATACAAAGATAATTAAGATAACACATTTATACATTTAACCATATGACGTACACGTGAAAATAAGGGAATGTTTACTTGAAATGTTAGCGAATTTACTTTTAAAACTGCAAGTGGAAATGTCCCTAGCCGTCCATGAAATCAACGTGCCAAAATCCTAGATCATTATCATTTATTAACAAAAAAAAAAACTCTTCAAAAATCATCATCATCATATTATTTTTATTGTTATTATTATCATTATTATTATTATTATTACCCTCACTTAAATGCACCTAAGTCCAAACTATTTACACGTACAAGTTCATATGCAATGCAAAAACAAAATTTCATTGATGAGTAGAATAATTAAATCATATTAGTTACATCTTGCCACCGACACTACAGTCAAAGTGTCACTCGATCCACGTGGAAATAAAAGTCAACAGAAACTCAATCAGTCAAATACAAAGAAGTCAATTAGAGGCTGAAGCTCCTGTACCGAAACACTCCCTAAATGGTTGAAGCTCTTCAGCCAAAGCGCTACATAAGAAATCAAAGGAGAAGCCAAAGCTATTCATAAAAAAAAACCACCAATACGAAGCTCCCTCCGGCCAAAGTCCTTAGTTCTTCCGAATTCCCTAAATCTGAAGATGTCTCTTACAAAATTTGTAGATAATCTTTAGTGTCGGCCTAATTGCTAGGGTGGCTGACCCGTTATCAATGTATTTATTGTATGGTAAACTTAGTGATGTAAGGCTTCAGTCAAAGAGATGAGGCCACGTGGTTCTGATCTAATGGACAACAAGTCGGCTAGCACTATAAATAGGTGGTCTTTGTAAATTGTAAGGGCTTTTTTGGATATGGAGATGATCATTGGCATACTGAATCTAATACATAAGAAAACACTCAAGAAACCTTCTTGCTTGTTCTATATTTATCAATTTGATTTTCTGGTTATTTACGCTTGGTCAGTGATTGTTTGTTAGTGCAATTATCCTAATCACTACCGCCAATACTCGAACACTTTTATCTTGCGTCGTAAATCATATTTTGCATTTACATGTTATCATTTTCTTACCATTACTCCGGTTAAAACACGTCGGAACTTGCTTGAGTTGGCGTGAGTGGGCCCGACATCTGTTGTCTATGTATGTGTTACGTTTTTAACAAGCCAACAAATTGACACCGTCTATGGAAAATCATACATTTTAACCACGAAAACTTTGGGCGAAAAAGCTAGTTGGAAGTAACTCTTACAGTGAAGTGATTTTCAAACCTTTGAAAAAAGAAATGTTCTTAGAAAAAGAACTGTTGAGAAAGTCCCAAACTAACCATTTGCTTCAAAAAGGAATATCATTTGTCAAGAAGAAACTTATTACCATGAGTTCAAACAATGAATGATCTACACCACAAAAGACTAGGGAACACCTTGAAGAAAGGAAACCCTAGCATGCTGTTCCAGACACTCGCCATCAACCTCACCATTACAGACAATGTGGGTCTAGAATAGCTACTACGCTCATTAGAGCAACAGAATGGCCAAAAATATGACAGATATGATAGATATAACCTAGATAATATGGGTCTAGAATGGCCACAAATAAGAGAAATATAACCTAACAGAACATAGTATGCATGAACTGCTAAGGAGCAGGGGTAAGGAGGATACCTAGTTTCTCCATAAGCAGCCCAAGGAAATGTATTTCACGACCATTCACAAGGAAACTACTACCACGGCGAAGTGGAGGTCCAAAGCCAAATGGCTTATTACCCATATTACGCAAGGGATGAAGCTCCTCAAGAAAGGAAAGTTGGGTTAATATAACCATCAACTACGCCACTAATCGACCTACTGAGGTCCCATACAACTTTTCTCCAAACTACAACCCGAAGGAATGCCCCAGAGGTCGATAAGTATTTTTGATAGGTTAAGCCCAAGGATGCCTAGAAATAGGCAGACTCAACATCCCCCTACACCTAGAAATAGGCAGCAGGAACTTTCCCAATTTGAAAGGCATAAGCTTGGTTATGACGAAGTGTCTTGGAATCCTCCCCCTAGAAATAGGCATGAG
This sequence comes from Fraxinus anomala, assembly GCA_903798345.1. Lineage (NCBI taxonomy): Eukaryota > Viridiplantae > Streptophyta > Magnoliopsida > Lamiales > Oleaceae > Fraxinus > Fraxinus anomala. The sequence continues at coordinate 12,672 of CAIGRN010161476.1, read as the reverse complement.
AGGAGAGTGGAACGGGCTAGGAATCTAGCAGGACCTTCCCAACCACCTCCAAAAACTCAGGTTGGGAAAGATAAAGATTCAGATGGTCTACAAAGGTTCGACGATCTTGATGATGGTGATGACAACTTACCATTTTCACAAAGGAATAGGAATGCCCCTATATTGAACCACTTCACACTTCCTAAGATTCCTAAATATGATGGAAAAGATGACCCTGTGAAACATCTCAATAGCTTCAAGACTCACTTAAGTCTAAGAGGAGCCACCCTTACCATGAAATGTAGAGCGTTTCACTTAATCCTAGGTGGGGCAGCTAAAGTATGGTACACTAGACTTCCAGAAGGAAGCATCAGAAGTTGGCCAAACTTCAAGAAGACTTTCCTTAAATGCTTTGCAACTAGCAAAGAAGGTGAAGGGCTGATACAGTGCTTACAGGACATGCGATAGCAATAATGTGAGTCATTGAAAAGATTTATGTCTCTTTTTACTGATGAGATGACCTACTGTGTACAACTTACAAATAGGGATGCATTGACAACCCTAAGGAGAGGGCAGGACATGAACTCTCTCTTCGGGACAGATGTGTAAAACAACGGCTCTACCAGTTATGATGCCTTATTGGAAATGATAAGGCATGAGATCATCAATGAAGAATTGAGAGATCATAGAAATAGGGCAAAAAAAGGACTTCCACCTTCTCAAAGGTAAATAAGAAGATGCTCAGCCTCATATTAGATGGATCACCAGATTGAATAGATGACCTTTCTTAACCCAGGACAGGCATTGGCTATTGTAACTTTAAATACAATGCCTATTTTGGCTTATGAGGAAGTGAATCCTAATATTGAAACGTATCAAGGTAGACCTCACAAATAATTTCTCCAAGCAGAGAGAGGCACATAATGAGGCGTTAAACCTAGAAATAGGGACGAAGCACCCTTCTATTGTACATACCACCATTCCTACAGCCACTACACTGTTGGATACAGAGATATCACAATACACCCCAAGAAAAATAATCAATGGAGGATTAGGCGCCTCCGAAGAGACACTCTCCCGAGGCAGAACCAACAGCCTAAGAATGATGAAGCACCCCAATAGGGCCAAAGTCCTTCCAAGGAAAGACAATGATGGGAAAAGAACCAGGAATGGTCAAAGATAGAAAAGAAGCCCCCCCAGCTAAAACTATGCAAGGAAAGAATCCAGAAACTCCCAATAAAACTATGCAAGGGAAGAAAATGACCTTCCCATGGTGAGCTTCATAATAAGCAACAACTGATCCTCCACCAAGAGAAGGGCTCAACCCATCACCTTCTCCTAAGACAACTCAGTTGGTGTGAATTATCCACATTGTGACACCCTAGTGGTAAGGGGCGTTGTAGCCCTCAATGGCCTAAAAATGATGCTAGTAGATAATGAAAACTCTGTCAACATAATCTTTGGAGCCACATTTGATAAAATGGAAGTTGACCATGAGTTAACCCCGATGAATTCACCCTTGTATAGCTTCACTGGCAATAGCATCGTCCTAAGGAGTAAAATTTCTCTAGCAATAAAGATGGGAACTACGCCCTTAACTGCTCATCATTTCATGGAGTTTTTGGTGGTGGACAATCGCTCCGCCTACCACGGAGTGCTTGGAAGGTCGGCATTGAAAGAATTATTTAGCTTAATATCCATTCACCATTTATGTATGAAATTCCCAATGAAAAATGCCATCACCATGGTCAGAGGAAACCAACGGAGTGCAAGGGATTCCTATTCAAATTTCCTTAGGAAAGAAGAACGTAGAAGTACCAATGTAATCCTGACAGAAGTTGACATGGATGACATCCCTAAGCAAGGACAAAACCCTGAACAAGAGGGAAAAGTCAAAATGATGGACGCCTCCAAAGAAGAGGTGATCTTTGGAGTCATAAATACCTCTGAAGAAGAGGCTATCCTAGAAATGCAAGTGTACCCTAAAAAATGGAGAGTTGCTGAAGAAGCAGCTAATTTGGAGAAATGAACCCTCGTATCATCGACTCGAGCCTCCAACAGCCCTAGTAGAGGAATTGGAGAGTTTTCAAGTTGATCTCCAAGATCCCTCCAAATGTCTGCAGGTTGGAAAAGATCTACCACTATAGGCTAAAGAAAAGCTGAAAAGCTTTTTGCGCCAACACTTGGACGTCTTCACTTGGAAGCATGAAGATATGGTTGTCATTGATCCAAAAATCAACTGTCGCCACTTAAAAATTGATCCTAAGGCTACAGCTCACAAATAGAAAAAAATGGTCCTCAATCCAGAGAAATATGAAGCCTTAAAGGATGAAGTAAAGAAGTTGATCGAAAATCATTTTATCAATGTATTCAAAAATGGGTTTCGAACCCTGTTCTAGTAAAAAAAACACACACAATGGCAAGTGAAGGATGTGTATGGATTTCTCAAACTTAAATTAAGCTTACCCCAGTGATAGTTTTTCACTATCTCGGATAGATCAATTAGTGGACTCAATAGCCGGACACAAACTACTTTGGTTACAATCAAATTCAAATGTCCCAAGCTGACGAAGAGCATACATTCTTCGTAACAGATTAGGGTCTTTATTGTTCTAAGGTCATGCCCTTTAGGTTGAAAAATTTAGGGGCCACTTATCAAAGATTTGTCAACAGGATGTTCGCTGACCTCATTGGAAAGACAATGGAGGTATATGTGGATGACATACTGGTGAAAAGCTTGGAGGTAAAGGACCATGTCAAGCACCTCGGTGAAACTTTCCAAATATTACGAAGGTATAAGATGAGGCTTAACCTCCTGAAATGTGCCTTTGGGATAGCCTCTAGAAAATTTCTAGGCTACATGGTCAATCAAAGAGGCATTGAAGCCAAACTGGAGAAGATCAAAGCCTTGATTGAAATGACATCGCCTCAAAAACCTAGAGAGGTGTAGAGCCTCACTAGGCGTGTAGCCACTTGAATCGCTTCGTCTCGAAGGCAACGGATAAATGCCTACCCTTTTTAAGATTTCGACTGGAGAAAATAAGTTTTGGTGGACCGAGAAATGTGAGATAGCCCTATAAGAGCTGAAGAAGCACTTAGGACAGCTCCCATATTCTCTAAACCCAAAGTTGATAAACTATTGCATCTATACCTAAAAGTAACCCACGACGCAGCCAGTCTAGTTCTCGTAAGAGAGGAAGGTGGTCACCAGCTGCCTGTTTATTACATAGGCAAAGCATTTTTGGGAGCAAATATTCACTATCCAAATATGGACAAGATAGCACTCTCCTTGGTGACAGTTTTTTGAAAATTGAGCCATATTTCCAAGCCCACACCATACATGTACTGACTAACTTCCCTTTCAAGTAGGTGCTATAGAAGCCCGATGCTTTGGAAAGAATACTAAAATGGGTTGTAGAACATAGCGAGTTTGACATTGTGTTCAAAATGAAGGCCGCTGTTAAAGGACAAGCCTGGGCAGATTTTATGCAGAGAGTTCATCATGTTCCAGAAATGAAAGAAGAGATGGAACTCACCGACCCCCCTCCCCCCCCTCACTTGGAACCTCTTTGTTGATGGTTCATTGGGAAATACTGGATTTAGGGCAGGAGATGTCGAGGTTAGTCCGGAAGTACGTAAGCTTAATTGTGCTGTGGGGTTCGGCTTCAAGGCCATAAACAATGTAGTAGAATACGAGGCCCTCCTAGCTGGCCTGGGATTGGCCAAAGAAATGTACGCAAAGAGGCGCGTGATCAGTAGCGACTCCCAGCTGGTAGTTAGCCAGGTTCATGGCCATTTCTCGGTCAAGGATAAGCCCATGGTAGCTTATCTGAAAATGGTCATGAAGCTTATTCCAGATTTTGAAAAATTCGAGTTGGTATAAATCCCACGTTCAGAGAATGCTCATGCCGACGCTCTTTCAAAATTGGCCAGAAGTAAAGATTCCTAACTGCTTACTATAGTACCCATAGAATACCTTCCCAGACCCTCTACTACTACAGGTAAAGAGGTGATGTAGGTCAAAGATATTCCACTATGGATGAAGCCAATAATAGTATTCCTTAGGGACCAAGTATTACCCTCTGAAAAAGAGGAGGCACAAAAGCTCAGAAGACGAGTCGCTCATTTCATTTTTCAAAATGATGTGCTATACAAATGAGGTTTCTCATTGCCCTTACTCCGATACATAGGGTATAGCAAGCCACTTATGTGCTTCGAGAATTTCATGAAGAGGTATGTGGCAACCACTCGGGATGATGGTCTTTAGCGTAAAAGGTGTTAAGACATGGATATTATTGGCCCACCTTGAAAAAGAATCCGCAGCAGTTTGTAAAGAGATACGATAAGTGTCAACACTTTGCGACCATTCAGAGGCAGCCTTCTCAGAAATTAAGCGTTGTTTCTAGCCCATAGTTGTTTGTCAAATGGGAAATTGACCTTGTAGGCTCCCTACTTAAAGAAAGGGACAATTTCAACTTCGCGATTGTCGCCATTACTTCACCAAGTGGATAGAATCCTAACCCCTTTCCAAAATCACTGAAGCAAATACTTTCAAATTCCTATGGAAAAACATCATTTTCATGTTTGGAATTTCCCATTCAATTGCCTCGGACAATGGGCGACAATTTGACAACAAGAAGGTCAGAAATTTATGTGAAGAGCTGGGCATCAGAAAACATTTCTCCTCTCCACATTACCATCAGGCTAATGGACAAGTGGAAGCTGTTAACAAGACTATAAAATACACGCTAAAGAGAAAGTTGATGCTTCTAAAGGGGCTTGGGTCGATAAATTACCTCACGTTCTATGGGCCATCCGAACTATAAGCAGAACCGTTATAGAAGAAACTCATTTCTCTATGACTTATAGAGTAGAGGCTATGAGCCAAGTTAAAGTGGGTCTGTCATCTCCTCGTTGTATTCATTTCAACGAAATATCTAATGAAGAGTTGAAAAGATGTGAACTAGACCTCCTTGAAGAAAGGTAAAATGATTCTCAAGCAAAATTGGCTATCTACCAATAGAAAATAACTAGGTACTACAATTCCAGACTTGATAAGAAGTCACTTCACTTGAATGAATTGGTGCTTCGGGGGTATTCTTATCTTCAAAAGAGCATCGGCCAGGAACCCTTAACCTCAATTGGGAAGGCTCATATCGTATCAAAGAGAAAGTTCGGCCTGGGACTTACAAAATTGAAATTATGGATGGAAAGGCACAGCCTCATCTGTGGAATTTGGAGCATTTGTGAAAATATTACCAGTAAGAATGTAAATATACATTTTAGTACAGTTCTTGATTCAATGAAATTGACTTTTGTTAAAGTGTTTGAAAAGAGAAAAGTACCTCCTATTGACAAATATCAAAGGAGAAGCTTTTGCATAGTGAACCATCTCTACGTAGAGAAGTGTAGGCACTTCGATGAAGAGTTGGATCCCAAAAGGGACCACCTCCTTACTCGCGAAGTGGATAGCACATGCCCTTAACAACAAAAGTTGTTAAGAAAGCCTCAGCATGGGCGAATCGATGAATCTCATGCTTAAGAAAATTGTTAATTCTATTAAGTTAAGATTGTTCTTAAATTATTAACGTTGCAGAAAATAAAATAAAATGTGCCTCTTATTGACAAAAGTCAAAGGAGAAGCCTCTGTATAGATGAATCATCCATATGCAGAGAAGCGTGGGCACTTCGACAAAGAACTAGATCCCAAAAAAGGACCACATCCTTACTCGTGAAATGGATAGCACATGCCATTAACAACAAACGATAAGGAAACCACAGTATGGGCGAACCGCAAGCACCATACTTAGGAAAATAACAAAAAGATGCGAACTACAAAAAATTGTGCAAAATAAACAAGTCCTAATTGCAATAAAGTCGAAGTCTGAACAAGCTCAGATGTCAAATTAGAAAGGTAAATAAATTTCTAACGCTTGTGTAAAATTACAAGTTTGAATAGCGAATTGCAAATGGAATATGCAGAAGAGCACTACAATGCAGTAAAGTATGCAGAAATTACAGAAAGTAAAAATTAAAACACAAATATATAGATAAAAAAGAATTTTATTCATTGAATAGATATTTACAATTGTGGGTTGAAGCCAATTACATGGAAAATGCAAAAAAGAAACAAAAACATATCAGCGAAACAGGTGGGGGTAGGAGAAGCCACAAATGGTACAATAGCATTGGGAGCCACGACTTCAAAAGCTTCTTCAGTAGCATCGTCCTCAATTTCGATCACGTAGCTACCCTCTGTTAGAGTTTGAGGCTCTTGGTATCTCTCTTTCAAAAATTTTGACCTCAACTAAGAGGTATTAAAAGCTTGAGAGTTGACTTCAATCCACTCCACCATCTCAGTATATGTATACCTCCACCAGTATTTCGTGAAGCTTTAATACGCCTCCATTAGGTAAAAGTTGGAAATATAATGCTTTACAACATCCTCACCGACCGATTAAGCTTTTTGCTTCACCGTCTCAACCTCCTCTGTCAAGCCAATGACCTTACTGGTCGGTTTCCCCACCTACTGCTTCAGGGCAATATTCTCCTTATTTGCCTTCGCCAAGGCATCAGCAGCTAGCTTTTGTGGGCATTCGAAGTCTCCACCCGCTTTGTCATGGAAGCCACTTCACTTTGGGATAAGTGGACTTTATTTTTCAAATTTTCAATCTCCGACATTGCCGAAGCCAGCTTTATAGACTCTTCAACTTGCTGTTTCTTTATTGTCCCAACTTCAGCCTTGGCTTTGCTGGTTGCCTCATCAGTCTGAGAGGCTTTATTCACAGATTCTCTATTTTTACTTTGAAGGTTTCTAAAGAGGACTTCAACCACTATGGCCACCCCAAAGAGGTCCACCGCATCGTTGGTCTCTACGAAGCTTTGCCACCTATCTGTCCATTATTTGTGAAATGTGAATGTAGAAATCTGAACCTCTAAAGAAAGCATGACAGGAACTTCTGGTGCCAGTTTATTGCTCCGATGGGAGATTGCAAGTTTCTTACGGGTTGAGTCAGAGGACGTTGATCCTCTTGTAGATTTGGCCCTCTTCGATGGCCCATGTCCTAAAGGCTCCACAACAATTGACCTCTTTTGGCTCTCCTTCACTGCAGCTATAGCATCTACTATTAGTTTTTCCCTGGTGGGGACTTCGAAGAGTGGAGATGGAGTGGCCATTGATCCACCTTCTAAGGTGGTGGAGAAGCATTATTTTTTCTTGGGGACCTCATCCACTATCTTTTTCCCATTATCCTTCAAGGGAGGTCACCGTTCCACCTCTTACCTACGGGCCTCTCGGATGACTCTTTCCACTTGGTCCCTCACTTATTTTGCTAAACAGATGAGGGCTTTAGCTCTTTCCTTCTAGTAGTAGAGGTGGCAGCAAGAATTGTGGCCATGTTAAGAATGAGATGCCTCCTCTTCTCGAAGTTTTCTACAAAAGTAAGGAATGAGGTCAACAAGTGTTCATGCAAAACTACAAAGAATGTTGAACATTGGCATTACCTCTTTGGGCCATTAAGTGAAATTCTTCGAAGAACCGTTTGAAAGTAATTAAACGATCAAATTCATGCGTCGATAAGGGGCATCGATATATGTCCACAACAACGTTCCACTTATTTCGGCTGAGCTCAAAGCATTCTACTGACCCTGCAAGACATCAGAAAAAGGTTAAAATCATAATCATGATAAGTAATGACAAATACAAGTATAAAGTTCACAAGCTTCTAAGTAGGAGGTCGGAACGTCACGTGGGGAACTGTGTCGCCCTTGCATTCCTACCATTTTTTCCTCACCCAGAACCACGTCTCTTTCCATCCTTTGATGAAGAAGAGAAGGCCTAAGACAAAGGGGGAATGTGACTCCCATGGACATAAAGAGTACCACCCATTAGAATCCTCTTTTCCCAAGACCCAGGGCTGGAAAATGGTTTGGAAAATATTAAGGGGGCATATTATCTCCAAGGGAGGTCTCCTTCTATAAGAAACAGGTTCCCACTAACTGGGCCCAAGCATTGGGGACGAGCTGGGTAGGAGCCGGCCCATACAACCTTAGAATGGCTCTAAAGAAAGAATGAAGAGGTAGGCGAAGCCCCACCTTGAGAAGGAACTCGCTGATGGCGACATACCCTAGCTTTGTAACGCAAGCATGCTCGTCAGGAGAGGGGGATACAAGTTCAATGTCATATGATATACAATATTTTTTCCTTAAATTTGCTAAGTGAGATACGTTTACGGTTGAAGGAATTTTGGCTACCCACAACCCACCCTGTCATTGTTTCTACCCTCTTTGAGGGAAAAACACTATGTCCGATCTTAATAGCACGAACCAGGTCTGTCGTGTTTGTTATTGACACCCCCATCTTAGTGGCCATTTGGCTAAAATCTACATCCCCCCAGTAGAATGTAAAGATGCCATCAAGCATTTGAGTTCAAAGTTCTAAAATACTTACTAAATGCCCAAAGGACGGTGAAGAATAGTCACCAAAAATTTTGATGCAAATGAAGGAGGAGAAATGAGATTGAGAGATTTTGGATAATTAAATTGCTAATTGTGTAAATGGCAAAGTGATTTTTTGCCCCAAACTGTTGCCTTTCATGGGTAGGAGATCTTCATCCCAACTGTTAGATGTTGATCCGTGTCATCTAACAGTTCATTTGAGATTTCAATCTGAGCCACTGTGTACATCGAACTCTTCGTCGTCTACGGTCCATATTAGCCCGTCTGCATTATGCGCTCAATGCATCTCAATTTCATAGGACACGCATATGATAGTCATCATTGTACAATAAATGCAATTGCAATTGTATGTATGGGAAGATGAACAGCTTCAGTTGTTTTTTCTTGAAACCATACGAAACAACAAATCATTTTGGCGCAATAATTGAGATTGCATCGTCTTCCCAATATTTAAAAATACTTGATTCTCTATAATTAATGAGTCACAGCCTCAGCAAGTAGCAACTTCGGAGAGGATAGCCTCAAACAAATTTATCCTACTGAAGCTTCTCCAATTTATTCCAAAAATTCGGAGGTCACTAGGTACATAACTTCAGATAATATGGGTAGATAATTCATGTAAATCAGCTACTTTCAAATTCTAATTATAATATAAATATATATACTTAGACTTGGAGAACTATTGTGGTGTATAAAAACCATCCCTTAGCAAAAAAATTTATACAAGTCCATGCATTACATAAATAATTATACTTAGACTCTGGGGACTATTGTTACGCCTCGGCACCAATGCTACAATCAAAGTACCACGTAGCAGTATACATGGAAAGAAAAGTCAACAGAAACCCAATCGATCAAATTCAAAGAAGTCAAATAAAGGCTAAAGCTCCTGAGCTTAAGCAGTACCTAAATAGTTTAATCTGCTCAGTCGAAGCACTATGTAAGAAATCAAAGGAGAAGCTGAAGCTCGTCACACATAAGACCACCAATACGAAGCTCCCTCCGACCAAAGCCCTTAGTTCTTCCAAAGCCCCTGAATCTGAAGTTATCTTTTACAAGATTTGTGGACAATCTTTAGGAATGATTAATCCAAAGTTTATAATAAAGAATGTTGGGTGTGTCAGCCTAATGACTAGGGCGACGGCCCGTTATTAATGTATTTATTGAATAGTAGACTTAGTGTTGTAAGGCTTTAGTCAAGGAGATGAAGTCACATGGTTTTGATCTAACAAACAACAAGTCGATTAGAACACTATAAATATGTGGTCTTTGTAAATTGTAAGGGGGTTTTTGGAGTGGATCATTGGCATTCTAATTCTAATACATGAGAAAACGCTCAAGAAAAATACTCTCAAGAAACCTTTTTGCTTGTTCTATATTTATTAGTTTTATTTTTTGGTTATTTACGCTTGGTCGGCGATTGTTTGTTAGTGAAATTATCCTAGTGTCAGCCTCTTAAAGGTTGACATGCGTAATGGCATGGGCATGCCTTGCTCTCATTCCAAAATTTTGCGGATATGTGTGTTGATGATGCACACTTCAGATTTCGGAGCAAGGAAAATGTGGGTTTCAATTTATGGGCATGATGTTTCAATTTGACCAGTGTCATAGTACTGCAGATCAGCAGAAATTAGCAAGGCATGGATGGATCTAGCCTACTGTTAGTGTGATCTAGTCCACAAGTTCTGGTGTCCAAATTAAGCACATGTTTGACATATGTGTTGGGCAGTTTTCGTTCTCCATACAGGTGGAGAAAGTTAAGGGTGTTAACTGCACATGAATTTTAGCTTATATATTTTGAAGTTTGGACTGATGAGACATGGAGAGTTATAGTGTTCCTTCAGTATTCCTCGTGTTCTTGTATTATTGTAGAGTAATAAAAAAGTTTGGTGTTTACCCCGTAAATTCTATGTTCCTTTATATTGCTGCATTTATCTTTCTTTGTATGCATTGTGTAAATTCGTAGGCTAACTGAGTGGAACCTCAATGCCATCATAGGCGAAAATTTGGCTAAGTATGTTACCAAGAATTCATCCTTGTGATAATTAGTATCAGAGCTCCCAGGTTACAGTTACAGGGTTTCATTTGCAGGCATGGCTATAAGTTAGAATCTAAAGGATCGGGCTGCTTGATTGGAAGATTTTGGTTATACTTCTATGACTGACGGTGTAGTTAGTTTGGCTCTACAAATCGATACACATACTAATGTGCACATAGAATTGAGGGCTCCGTTCGAAGAGTATGCCAGCGGGGTAGACGAAAGACAATTGTCGTTCATGAAAGATCTGTTAGATCTCAAAATGTTAAGGCAGTCAGGCAATGTCCAGGAATACGTGAAAGAATTTAGTAGTCTCATGTTGGATATCCAAAATATGTCCGAGGAGGATGAGCTTTTTAACTTTATGTTAGGATTACAAATTTAGGCACAAGCAAAATTGCGGGGTAAAGAGTAAGGGACCTTCCTTCGACAATGGCTGAAGTGGATTGTCTTGTTGACTAGAAGATTGGTAGTAACTCTTTTGTTCAGAGGAAGAGCAATGAGAAGAAGTCTGGTTCATCGAAAGATTGGAAGAAACGGAATAAGAAGAAAAAATTCGAGGGCCATAAATTGAAATATGGTGATCAATCCCATCGTGCAAATGACTGTCCAAAGAGGAAAAAATTGGATGCCTTAAGGCTGAAAGGAAGTGATGATAACTCGGAGGATACCCCATCTAGATTTAATCTATTACAACTCGTAAATGCCATCACTACACTACAGCGTGGCTTGATGTATGTTTAGGTTACTGTTGATGGTAATGAGGTGTTGGCAATGATGGACACGGGTACTACCAACAACTTTGTAAGTTCAAGCATAGTTCAAAAGTTAGGTTTAAGCATGACTCAAGTAATTACAAAAATTAAGGCTGAGAATTCTGCAGCACAGCTTGTGAAGAGATTTCCTAAAATCACTCTTCTTGTTGGCAAATAATAGGGAAAGTGCTATCCGATGACTGTTTCTTTGGATGCTTTTGATTTGATCCTTAGTATCGAATTCTTTATTAAGCAAAGACATCTGTGGTACCACATCTGAATAGGTTATACATCGCAGATGAAGGGAGTCTTTATTTTGTGCCACGAGATATCTTGACAAGAATAAGGGAAAGAAAATTCATGATGAAATCTGCGAAACAGCTTAAGGCGGGTCTAAGGAACGGAGAGATGACTTTTGTTACAGCTTTGGTAGAAATTAAAGAGGATGGGTCATGGAGGTACTTGATTAGGTTTCAAGTGTCTTGGATGAGTTTGTTGATGTGATGCCCCAAAACTTCCAAGATCACTCCCACCTCATCATGCTGTTGATTACAAAATTGAACTCAAATCAGGTGTGAAGGCTCCTGCACAAGCTCCATATCGAATGGCTCTGTTTGAGTTGGCAGAGTTGATGAGCCAGCTTCATAATTTACTTGATGCAGCCCTAGTTTTATTTCGAAAAAAGCATGATACTTATATGAGGATGTGTGTGGATTATCATGCATTGAATAAGGTAATAGTGAAGAACAAATATTCGGTGCCTAATGTTGCTGATTTGTTTGATCGATTGGCGAATGCTTCATTCTTTACCAAGCTGAATTTACGATCGGGCTATTGGCAAGTAAGAATAGCTGAAGGGGATGAATCAAAGACTGTCTGCATGACTAGGTATAGTTCTTTTGAACTTCTGATTATGCACTTCTATCTTACGAATGCACCTGCTACTTTTCGCAATTTGATGAATGATGTATTGTACGAGTTTTTGGATAATTTTGTGGTGATATACTTGAATGACATTGTGATATATAGTAGATCACTGGGTGATCATGTTGTCTGCTTAAAAAATGTGTATTCATAGCGTAGAGAACATCAATTATATGTCAAGAAGGAGAAATGTGAATTTTTCCCTTCAGATGTGATGTTTTTGGGACATTGGGTTGGTCAAGGAAAAATTAGAATGAATGGAAAGAAGGTGAAGGCTATCGTGGAGTGGTCAACTCCATCCAAGGTTGCTGAATTACGTTCTTTCCTTGGATTAGCAAACTACTATCGGTGTTTCATTCAAAACTATTCCAAGAAAGTGAACGCCTTGACGGATTTACTGAAAAGGGATCGAAAATGGGAATGGATTGATGAGTGCCAACGAGCTTTTGAGAAGTTAAAACAGGCTATTTCAACTAAACCAGTGTTGCAATTGCCTGACTTTGAGAAGCCGTTTGAAGT
>CAIGRN010161456.1:0-16369 GCA_903798345.1 Fraxinus anomala | reverse complement strand
CAGCCTTGAAGGAATTATGGGCTATCACCTCCATTCATCACTTATGCATGAAATTCCCAATCGAAAATGGCATAGCCATTATTCGAGGTGATCAACGAAGTGCTAGGGAATGTTACTCAAACTCCCTAAGGAAAGCTAAACCAAGCATTGTCAATGTTATTATCACCGACCTTGACATGAACGACGTCTATGGACAAGGAAATACCCCTGAAAAAAAGGAAGACGTCGAGATGATCGATGCCCCTGAAGAAGGGGACACTCTTGGAGTCATACGAACCTCTGAAGAAAAGGCTGTTTGTGAAAGATAAATCACCCCTGAAGAAGGGAGGTCTGCGGAAGAAGCAGTTAACTTGAAAGAATTGGACCATCGCATCATTGATCACGAACCTCACAGAGCACCTATGGAGGAGCTGGAGAGCTTCCCAACAGACCCACACGATCCCTCTAAACACTTGTAGGTTGGAAGAAATCTGCCAATAGGAGCAAAGGAGGAGTTGAAAAGCTTTTTACTAAAAAATCTTGATATGTTTGCCTGGAAACATGGCGATATGGTAGGCATTGAACCAAAGATTAGTTCCCACCATTTGAACATCAATCCAAAGGTTGTAGCACATAGGAAAAAAAGAAGAGTTATCAACCCTGAAAGGTATGAGGCTTTGAAAGATGAAGTTAAGAAGCTAATCGACAATGAATTTATCCGGGAATCAATATATCCTAAGTGGGTCTCAAACCCAGTATTGATCAAAAATCACATCGGGAAATGGAGAGTTTGCGTAGACTTTTCAAATTTAAACCAAGCATGTCCTAAGGACAACTTCTCACTTCCCAGAATAGACCAGCTTGTGGATTCAACTGTCGGGCATTACTTCTTAGCTTCATAGATACGTATTCTGAATACAACCAAATCCTAATGTTCCCAACAGATGAGAAGCATACCTTCTTCATCACAGACAATTGTCTTTATTGCTATAAGGTCATGCCTTTCGGGTTGAAAAACACCGGAGCAACCTACCAAAGACTTGTCAATAAAATTATACCGACCTTATTAGAAAAACCATGAAGGTCTACATGGATGACATGATGGTGAAGAGCCTAAAAGCAGGGATCATGTTAAAAACCTTAATGAGACCTTCTAAATTCTGAGAAGATATCGGATGAATCTCAATCATTTAAAGTGTGCCTTTGGAGTTTCCTTAAGAAATTTCTTGGGCTACATCATCAACCAAAGAGGCATTGAAGCGAACCTTGAAAAGGTCAAAACTTTGATTGAAATGAGGTCACCTCAAAAATTGAAAGAGATACAGAGCCTCACTGGACGAGTAGCAGCCTTGAACCGCTTCGTCTCCATGGCAATAGACAAGTACCTACCTTTCTTTAAAATCCTCAAAAGAGGAAACAAGTTTCAATGGACAGAGGAGTGTAAGGTATCCTTACAAGAGCTAAAGAAGTACTTGAGACAGGCTCCCATCATCTCCAAACTCAGGGACCACAAGCCACTACAGTTGTACCTGGCAGTAACCTTCGAGGCCATTAGCTCGATTTTGATAAGAGAAGAGAATGATCGCCAATTGCCTTTATACTACGTCAACAAAGCACTTTTGACAGCAGAGACTCGCTATCCAAACATGGAGAAATTAGCCTTCTCTTTGGTGACAACCTTAAGAAAATTGAGGCAATATTTCCATGCCCATAGTATATATGTATTAACAAACTTTTCCCTCAAGCAGGTGCTGCAGAAGCCTGAAGTGGGATGTGGAACTTAGTGAGTTTGACATTGTTTTTAAGCTTAGGGATGCCATTAAGGGCCAGGTCCTAGCAAATTTTGTGGGAGAGTTCATCCCCATCTCAGAAATGAAAGAAGAGATGGAACCCGTCGGACCTCTAATTTGGAGTCTATCAGTTGACGGATCATCAGAAAAGATAGGGTCAGGAGCATAATTATTTTAGTCAGTCCAGAGGAACATAAGTTTACTTGTACTGTGAGATTCGGTTTCAAAGCTACCAACAATGCAGCAGAATACGAGGCTCTCCTCGCTGGCATAAGGTTAGCCAAAGAAATACAAGTAAAGATGCTCGTCATCAGCAGTGACTCCCAGCTATTAGTAAGTCAGGTTCATGGTAATTTTTCAGCCACGGATAAGTCTATGGCAGCATACCTGAAATTGGTATGGACTTCATCCCTTCCTTTGAAAAGTTCGAACTAATACAAATTGCAAGCGCTGAGAGCATCCATGCCGATGCACTGTCTAAATTAACAAGCAGTAAAGATTCCGAACTACTCACAATCGTGCCTATAGAGCATCTTTCTGGACCTTTTATCGTCACTGGCGAGACAGTTATGTGGGTTGAAAACACACCAGGTTGGATGAAGCCAATAATAGCTTTCCTCAAAGACCAGGTCCTACCCCCTGAAAATGAGGAGGCTCAGAAGGAGAGCTACCCACTTCATCTTGCAAAATAATGTACTATACAAACTTGGGTTCTCACTATTCTTGCTTATAGATGCATTGGAGGAGAGAAAGCAAATTATGTACTCCGAGATATCTCTGAAGGAGTATGTAGGGACCATACTTGAAGATGGTCCTTAGCACATAAAGTACTAAGACAAGGATACTACTGGCCCACCTTGAAAAAGGATGCGCAACAGTTTATTAGAAAATGTGACAAGTGTCAACGCTTCGCTACTATTCAAAGGTAGCCTTCTCAAGAGTTGAATATTGTATCCAGCCCTTGGCCATTTGGAAAATGGGGAATTGACCTTATAGGATCTCTTCCCAAAGGGATAGAAAACTCTAGCTTCGTAATATTGCCATTGATTACTTCACTAAATGGGTAGAAGTCGAGCCACTTGCCAAAATCATTGAGGCAAACACTTATAAGTTCCTATTGAAAAACATCATTTTTGCATATTCAGAATTCCCCATTCAATTGTATTAGACAATGGCAGACAGTTTGATAAAAAGAAGGTTAGAAACATGTGCGAGGAGTTGGTCATCAAGAAGCATTTTTCTTCCCCACATCACCCCCAGGCAAATGGGCAAGTCGAGGTTGTTAACAAAATGATCAAGTATATGTTGAAAAGCTAACTGGATGCAACTAAAGGGGCTTGGGTTGATAAACTGCCTCAAGTACTCTAGGCTATCAGAACAATAAGTAGAACTGCTACAGGAGACACCACATTCTCTATGGCCTACGAGGCCGAGGCTATGAGCCATGTTGAAGTAGGTTTGGCATCTACTCGACGAATACATTTCAATGAAATTACCAATGACAATGTGAGGAGATATGAGCTTGACCTCCTTGAAGAAAGGAAAGACGACTATCAAGCAAGATTAATCATTTATCAAAAAAAGATGACTAGATACTACAATTCGAAAGTGAAAAAGAAGTCCTTTAATTTAAATGAATTGGTGCTTCGAAGGGTATTTTCATCCTCTAAAGAGCATAACTCAGGAACCCTAGGTCCCAACTGGGAAAGTCCTTATTGCATCTATGAAGAGGTTCGGCCAGAAACCTACAAAATTAAGGATATGGATGAAAAGGCACAGTCTCATCCATGGAATGTAGCGCAAATATTATCAGTGATGTAAAACATCATGTGTATACAATCTAAGGTTCATGAAAATGACTTTTAAATACATTGTTTAGGCGTTAAAAATGCCCCCCAAGCTGGACAATTCATCTCTATGATGAGACGCATGGACATTTCAATGAAAAGCTCGATCTAGAAAATGACCACCTCTGAACTAGCAAAACGTGGGATAGGCCCCTAACAACTAAAGTTGTTAAGAAAGCCTCAACATGGGCGCACTGCTCAACCCATGCTGAGGAAAGCGAAAGACAAGACGAATTGTCTGTACTTGTGTAAATTGTGAGTTACAGAAATACAAAACTAGAATAAAAGTCTGAACTACTGAAGTACTAAAGAGTCTCTACTCATGCACATGAATATACAAGAGTTTAGAGAGTTACAAAGGTACACGACCCTCTTAACACTTGGACAAATTTTTGTGTTTAATTTATTATTGAAGTATTATGTGCAAAAGTTTGAAATCACTTAGATATTACATATACCCGATCTTATGTACTCAAGTATCTGAGTAAAGTTCTGAAGAAGCTAAAATAAGGTCGGTTAAATTTATCTTTTTGAAGCCTGACATGGTTAAGTTCTGAACTTCATTAAGCTGTAAGACCTACTAACACTTGTAAAATTTTGCAAGACTTACTATTGCTAAGGTTTATGTTGCACATAACTTTGATCAGGTGGCCGATGTTCATTTTACATAGGTCTGACCTTGTTACAGGATCAGTGTTATTGAAACTTCAATATTTATAAGTTTGATGTTATTATGCTTTGAAAGTCATTATACGTCTGATGTTATTATAAGTTCAATGTGATTGTTGAAGCACAAGTAGTTCAAATAAGAAAAGGCACGTCAATATAAAGTAGAAATAATAAGTAAATAAACACAAATGCTAGAGAAACGAAGAACTTCATTCACTAAAAATTATTTACAAAAGAAGGGCGAGGCCATTACACTTGGATAAAAATAAAAAGGTACAATTGAAGTCCTAAGCTCTAGGGGTGGGGGCTGAGGAGCCACAAACGGAATTATGGCATTGGAAGCCACTTCTTCAGCTGCATCTCCGTCAAGCTAAATGACTTCATCCCCCACAGCCAAAGTTTGAGGCTCTTCATCTCCAAGAAAGACTGACCCTAACTGAGTAGTGTCAATGCCCTGAATATTGACCTCTAGCCCACTCCGTCATATCAATGTATGCATTATTCCGCAAATACTTGGCAAAACTCTGATACGCCTCAGTCAAATGGAAGTTTGCAAGGAACGTCTTCTCAGCGTCGCGGTTGGCCCGTTTAGCATCACTCCTGACACTCTATACTTGCTTTGTCAGGCCAGCCACTTGGGAGGTCAACTTTCCCACCTGCCCATTCAAGGCAGAGTTCTCAATTCTTCAAAGTCTCAATTTTTGTCAAAGCAAAAGCGAGTTTCACTGACTTCTCTTCATATTTTTTCTTCAAGTCCTTCATCTCTGCCTTGGCCTTGCTGGCAACGTCATCAACCTGAGATTCTTTATTAGCGAACCCCCAATTCTTACTTTGAACATTTTTAAAAAGGGTTTCAGCCTCTATGGCCATCCTAAATGACCTCCTCGCCTGCTACACCATCGTGGCCACGAAGTCGATGGCATCGCTCTTTTCCACAAAGGATTGCCACTTCTCCATTCAATACTTGTGAAATGTCGTTGTGGCAGTTTGAATTTTCGGAGGAAGAAGGGCAAGAACCTCAAGTTCAAGCACATCGATCCTTTTGGCCAAGGCCGATTTTTCTCTTAGGAGTTCGGAGGCGGCAGAGTCATTCAAAGTCCTTGACTTCTTGGCAGGATCCTGCCTCTGGGGCTCTAGACAGTTGGTCTCTTCTACCTCCCAGAGCTTAAGCTATTGACGTTGTCATCAACTTCTTCCCCGCAGGCACCTCTGAGCAAGGGGGAGGAACATCTTTGGAGCTGCCCACCCTAGTGGTGGACATCTCTAAATGTTTCTTGGGCTCTTTCACCACCACTTTCTTGCCCTTGTCTGCCAAGGGAGGCTATCACTCCTCTTGGCTGGCAGCCTCCCTGCTGACCTTTTAAATTTTATCCCTCACCTGTTTTCCTCCAACAGATGAGGATTCATCCCTTTGCGACCAGAGGTGATGGTGGCCGCTAGGATTGTGGCCATGTCGGGAGTGGGGTGCCTCATCTTTGAGAAGTTTTCTGTAATAAAAAATACATGGTCAGACACGAGAGAATGTATGGAAATTAAGTTAAAAGTAACAAGGACAAAGTTATACCTCTTCGGGGCATTAGACAAAATTCTTCAAAAAAAATCGGCTGGAGAGGATCAGGCGATCGAAGTCACGAGATGAAAAGGGTCACTCTTGTTTAGTTCGAAGCGCTCAACCACTCCTGCAAGACAAAGATAAAAAGTTAGTGCCATGATTAACAAATTACAACAAGCAAAATGCAGATGTGACACTTACTAGGTTAGGAATAAGAGGTTGGGACTTTGACGTGGGGAACAATGTCACCCTCACATTCCTGTCACTTTCCTTGAACCTAGAACCACGTCTCCTTCCATCCCTTTATGGATGAGGGTAGATCCAAGACGAAGGGAGAGTATGCCCCAACGGGCACAAGGAATACCACCCCCTTGAATCCTCCTTACCCAATAATCTAGGTTGGAAGACAGTTTGAAAAACGTGAAAGGGCATGTCCTCACCCAGGGAGGTCTCTTTCCAGAGGAAATAAGTTCCTACCAGTTGAGCCCAGACGTTAGGGATGAGCTGGGGTGGGGGCCAGCTCGTACAACCTAAGGACAGCCTCGAAAAAGGATGTAAATGTAGGCGAGGCCCTGCCTTAAGAAGAAACTCACTGATGGCGACCCAATCCTGCCTTAGAAAGCAGGCTCGCTCACCAGGAGAAGGGGAGAAGAGTTCTATGTTGTATATGATCCTATATTTGTCCCTAAGGTCGGTTGAAGGTGGGTTGGATCTACTAAAGAGGGGTTTTTTGCTGCCCCCAAGCTATGTCATCCTCCGATGGCCTACCTTCCCAAAGGCTGAAGCACCTTCTCCAGCCTCAACGACTCTAATAAGGTCGACTGTATTGGTGATTTCTACCTCCCATCTCACTTGCGAATCCACTAAGATCTACGTTCGAATTCGGAGAAGCCATTGATTTACAAGTTTGTGTAAATGTCTTCAAAGCTAAAAAAGTAAGAATACTTACGATTTTCTTGAAAAATGACAAAGAAAAAAAAAAGAACACCAAAATTCACGAGAAACAGCAAGAAGAAGAAAATAAACTCGAAGAAAAAGAACACTTAGAAAAATTTCAAAAAAGAAAAGCAAAAAGAGTTCTTGGAAAGACTTGAAGTTTTGAGAATTTTGAAAAGCAAATATGCAAAGATTTCGTGCAAAAATAAAGGAATTCATTCATGGGTTTGTACCTTTTATAAGCAGACCCACTCAACCCCAGCCGTTGGATCTTGATCTGGGTCATTTAACCGTCCATTTAGAAGTTTTAATCTGAGCTATTTAGCACGTCTGACCCTTCACCTTCTACAGCCCAGATTAGGACGTTGATGCCATGCGCCTTCATGGGTCTGAAGTTCGTAATATACGTTGGAGACAGCCATCATTGCGTATTTAATAGGGTCACGGTTGCGTGTATTGGGAGATGAACCGCTTCAACTATCTTTTCTTGGAAACGCACCACAACATCAAATCATTAGGCGCCATGATTGAGGACGCATCGTGTTTCTCAAAGTTATTAAGTTGAAACGTCTCGTAATTATTAAATCCGAAGCTCTATGAGACTCTAACCCTCTTCACCTCAACTACTTCAGTTGGTGCCTTGTATATATAAAGGCACTTCTGAAGATACAATTTCGGAACCTTTCCCAAATTATTCCAAATGATGAAATATTACCAAGTAAACCACTTCGGACAACACCTGCATAGAGTCTGAACAAGTCGGGTATATTTTAAATTCTAATTGTAACATGAATGATTATACTTAGACTTAGTGGACTATTGTGATATGGTAAAAAATCACCCTCTATAAAATTTATTTTTATTTTTTATTATTATTTTACAATCAAATCCATGCATTACATAAATAATCATGCTTAGACTTAGGAGGCTATTGTTACTCCTTGCCTCCGATGCTCAAAGAAACAGTGCCACGTAGCAAGCCACGTAGGCAGAAAATCAAATAAAGACCTATGAGGCCAAAATACGAAGAAATCAAACAAAGTCGAAGTCCTTACACTGCAAGGACGAAGTCCAAGTTGAGGCACTACCTCAAAGACGAAATTGCCTAAGGAAATAAAGAAATGAGCTGAAACTTTCCACTTAGAGGACCACTTTAAAAATTCCTCCAAGGCTCTCAAACTCGTTCGAAGCTCGCAAGGCCGACGCTGTTCCTTGTAATAGATTTGAAGATATCTTATAAGTGATTGATGTAACACTTGTAATAAAATTTGTCAGTATATTAGCCTATTGTATAGAGCGATATCAGTGTATTAATTGTATGAATAGACAGTAATGTGACGTCCCAATTAGGGAGATGAAGCCACATGATTCTGATCCAACGGTCACTACTCGGTTAAAGTAGTATAAATAGGTTCTCTTTGTAACTAAAACGGCGGTTGGATTATTGATTGGAATAGAGACAATCATATATATATTCGAAATACACACTTGAACTCTGGAGAAAATATACAAATACTTTGACTTATTTTCTATCTTCTTTGTATGCTTATGAATTGTAAATCTCAATATTCAACGTAGCAATTTCAATACACATCATATCTAGACTTCCATATATTCTCGTTTGTTATTACATAGATTAGTTTGATTTCAACTCAGCGATCGTTGATAGCGCGGTTGCTTTTGTTCAATCCATCGAAACTTAAATTTTTTTGTCTTTCGCAGCAAAGTACCTCCCGCGTCCATTTCCTCTTTACTACCGCTGTTATTCCGATAGGAATGCGCCGGAATCGTACTTGATTTGGTATGAGTATGCCCGGCATCTGTTGGTTAGGGTTGCAGAAAAAACCAATAGGGTCATTAACATTTGTCAAGCATAAATGAGTATTTACTCGAAAAGGCGTGTCAAATATTAATTGAAAAAGTGCGTCAATCTCGAATTATGAAGAGTACTATGGATTGTTACACAATGTAGGTTAGAGAGTTATTTCTAGTGTTCAAAAGTTTGTTGGTGATTTTATTATATTGTTTTTCTAATATTTTCTCGTCTTCGGTCTCAATTATATTTTGTTTTGAGCGTAACCAAAAAAAAAGTTAATATGTTCATTGTTTAGCTTTCTTTTATTTATAATGTTTTAAAGTTTGGTAGTGCATATTAGTGTGTATTCATGACCTTATTGCAAAAACATTATGATGTTATTTGTCATTATTTTAAGGGAAAATTACAACGACAGTACCAAACATTTTATTTAGTTGTAAACTTTGCTCAAACATTTCAGTTGTATCACTCACGGTACCAAACCTTTAAAAAAACTCGCACTTGGAGTCCAAATTGACAGAAATCGTTAGTTGACCAAAAATTAAAAATCTGACCATTTGTTGACTAATTTTTAAAGGGAAAAATGATAATTTTACATTTTTTCATATAAAAATACTTAAATAAAATAAATAAATCAAAAACCAAAAAACCTTATTATCTTCTCCAAGTCAACAAAATGAAATGTTTGGTATTGTGGCTGTAATTTTTCCTTATTTTATGACGTATCATTTTTTCAACAGAAATTATGTTGAAATATGACTTACTAAAATATAGACATTTAAAAATATTACTATTTATAAACAAAACAATTAGAATTGTTTACAAGTAAAGTTTTTATTCTTAACAAGTTCAATTTGTGGCAGGACCAACTCAAGCTATTTCCAGGTCCGTCTTTTTTTGTTCCACAAAAATTAAAAATTTAAATTAAAAAAAATTATTTGTAAGATAATATGAAAAAATCTCAAAATTTTTTTTAAAAAAATTGGTAATAATAATTATTTCCCTAGAAAAAATAATTGTTAGTAATACAAACACGGATTTCAAAAAATGGAAAAAATATAAATGAGAAAGACAAAAAGTGATTTAGTGTGAAGAAACCGGGCTCTCCCATGTATTGGTTTTCGAGGGACCAATAACCTCCCAATTATAACTCAAAGTCGTAGAATAATTCTTCCACATTTCATTTACATTGCACTTTTTCGACAGAGAAATAGAATACAAGATAAACTCCAATGAGTACCTAAAATATAGAAACATATGTCTCGACCCAAATGGTGTCGAGAATTCCTACCTGATATAGTAAACGAAACACAGATAGGGATTATGGTCCAATCGCATTTTTTTCAAACCCTTGAGAATTATTTTATTTTATTTTATATTAATATTGTTCATTTTAGATCATGTTTATTATTTAATTAGTAAATTAAACGTGTTCGTAAATGAGGATTTTTTAAATCCATGTCTAGTCTCCTTAGCCCCATTCTAGTCATGTTTTCTAAAAAGCGGGACAGAAAGGGTAATGGTTGACCCCATCCCAGACCGTCCCATTCCCACTACTAACAAAGAATACTCCTATAACTATCTCGACCTATTCAAACTAGGATAGTACATAAAGAAAATAACATAAATTAAATTTAAAAATACGTAACATTCTTTCCCCTTGAAAACACCATTGTCCACAATCGTCAGTTTTGAGATCAACTTTGCATGTTTTTGTCCTTCCTTATTTTCAAATTATGAACAAATATATAAGGATATTAATTTTTTGTCGTAGATTCTACAATGACTTGACATTATTCTTCACTTCTTGTTTGGCCTGAAATTCTTGATTTGGCCAAGTCTTTCAAAATAAATAGTTGCAAACTTCTTGAATAATTTGAGATAATTGGAGACAATTCAAAATTGCAAGAAAAATAAGGACTTTTCTTTCTAGACCCAATGAAGAAGCCACTTTACTAAAATTTTGTTGCATATATATCAACGACCTCAGTGGCGGATCTAGGAATGAATCTCAGCTAGGATGGTCTGATCATTGACCATTGACAATCAACGACCACAATAACAAGATTGTCTATATGTAAATGCACTAAAATCACAAATCACAATTATTCAATCTATCATCAAGTTCCAATTTCCAATTTTCAACACCAATTTATCACTTGTCACAATTCACAAATTCCTCAATTTATCATTTATCACGAAGGATAGACCACATTCTTTTTCCCCTTTTTATTATTCTACTTTTTTGTTTCGCAGTACCACTTAATTATGTTAGCGTAAGAATCCCTTAAAAGACTATATAAATACATTGTTTATTTGCATTTTTGTCCCCAACTTTTAAAACAGAACATTTTTGTCTTCAAATTTCAAGAAAAGGTAATAAATAGAGTGACAAACCTCTAACCGAAATGACGTTCTCCTTGCCCGCCTTCACGGTGCAACATCTTAATCGCTGCCACAGTCCCATCACTGAGGATCCCTCTGTAAACCACTCCATTTCCTATCAATTTTGCTTCATTAAATTTATCAGTGGCCATTTCCAGATCCTTGAACGTAATACTTGTGCATCTCTAAATTTAGGTTGTTGCGGGCGATCCGATCCGGTTCCGTATAGACACCCGCTGCTCTTCACTTCCGTTGCCAAAATAAATTCTCCGATAAATAAATTGAAGTGAAAGAATTTGCAATTGAGGAAGCCATTAATTTAATTACCTGGACTGGAATTGATGTTTATGGTGCTATGAGCAATAAACATGCAATTGCCGGTAGGAGGGAGGATGGAAATTGAATTCATTTGGAATGATTGATTAATTGGTATTTGGGGGTAAATGGTAATGGATTTGATAATATATTGTTGACTTTGACTTAAATAATACCAAACGAGGCTTAATTTCGAGCTACAAATATGTTCTAGTTATAATTAGATTACACCCTACGTACTTAAGCGTTTGTTTGATAAAGATTTTTTGAGAAGCAATTCTTTGAATTTTTTTATTTTTTTATTTTTTTGGTGAATACATAATAAAAAAGTAGAAAAAAAATTATGAAAAACTAGAAATTTAATTTAATTTTGAAAAAATATACGATTTAAAATGAGTGTAGAAGAGAAAGGATGACAAAATAATCAATATACATTGATTTATCATCATCATCTTTTTTTTTTAACATAATTTTTACATATGTTAATGTTAAATCAATTCAAGTATAATTTAAATAATTTAAAAAGTAAAGTATTGAAATCTATAGCTATAATTAAATCCAATTATTATAACGTATGAACAAGAATAATAGACTTTTCATACAATTAAAATACAGTGTTAATATATTTTGCCTAAAGTTTATGAATCAAGGAATAAGGGAACAAGATTTGGATGCCTTGTTAAAGTCACTTTTCCTAACAAAAGCAAATGTATATATCCGAACTTTGGTCAAATTAAAATCTTCATATTCGAGGAAAAAACTTCAATAAACTTATTTTTAATCAAAGAATAAGTAGTCATAGCCCCTGTTTGATGGGGATTAAAATCAATTTTTTATAAAAAATGATAAAATATACAGTTAAAATTAATTATTAATTTTCACTTAAATTATGCCAAATATGGCATAATTTCGAGCTACAAATATGTTCTAGTTATAATCAGATTACACCCTACGTACTTAAGTGGTTCAATAAAGATCTTCATATTCAACAAAAAAATAAATAAATAAATAAATTCTTAAGCGTTTGTTTGATAAAGATTTATTGAGAAGTGATTCTTTGAATGTATAATTAAAAAGTAGAAAAAAATTATAAGCACGTGATAATTAATTTTATTTGAAAAAATATCCGATTTAATTGAGTCAAAACCAAACAAAGGCATATTTACAAGTAGGGGTTGGGGTGGGCATGTGATGGGATGAGATGGGATGGACTGGATCGATTTTTGCCACAATCCAAACTCAATCCAACATGATCGATTTGATTATAATTTAACCAAATCCAACTCAACACGTATAACGGTTGAAACCCAACCCAATCAAGTATCGGTCGAATTCAGTTGAATTGGTCAATTTTGGACAACTTGTCAACAAAATTTTGTAGAGGGGTCGAGTTAAGCCGATTTATAATTGATTCATGATTTATAGTTGCAATGATCAAAAAATCTGAATTATTTTAGCACTTCATGCTCGAAAATGTTACATGAACAGATAGATATTAAATTATACGAAGCTAAAAAATATTTTTGACAGTTAAAATATTTTTGGATTGAATATATATTTACTTATACTATTTTTCGTAAAATGCATTCTATCAATGTCTTTTAATATTATTTTAAGAGTTTCAACATCATAACACTTGTAAAGTTCTTAAATATAGTCGGATCGATTCGGACTTATTTGATTTTCAAGAGTTAATCCATAATCCGATCCGATCCGACCCGACTCGACTCACCTACATATCCTATCCACCAAACTCGTGTAAAAAAAAACCAAACAAATCCGACCCAAATCGATCGGGGTTGGTTCGATTTGGACAGTTTTGACGAGTTTGATCAGATTTTGCCCACCCTTATTTACAAGCATATGTATCAAAGTCAAAAGTATACTTCATATTCTCTTTACAGAGGAAACCAGCGCTCTCGTAAATCCGACCGATAAGAGATCATAAACAGCAGAAGCACAAGTAGAAAACCAACTCCCCACGGCGTTCCACCGGCTTGGTGAATCGCGTATTGATCCGGCAAGGAAGAAATCAAATGCAAAACCACTAGAAGTAGCAATGGAGACAGAATAAGGAACAGTTTCATGACTAGTTTGTTTGGGGGCTTGTTTGACTCGAAGTTGATGAAACACGTGAACCATACAAACATGAACAGAACCAGAAGAAAAAAACACAAGTGTATTGGGAAAGAAGGTTGAGAATTATAAGACATTTTTCGATAGTTTGATAGCGAGTGGATTAGATAAGGTTAAGTTTTTTGGAGAACTAATGTGCGGTGAAACGTGGTTTATATAGCGAGTGAATTAGGTAAGATAATAGTGTAATTTTTTTAAATTTGAATGGAGAGAAATCTTCTCACACGCTTAAATCGAATGTGACAAGCACGCATGATTTCTCACCTAATTGTTTTGGAAATATGTAAATCTTCTATTGGTTGATTTAAAGTGTAGAAACCACAGCTATTGTAAATGGAAACATGTGGCTGGAAATTCGAGTTGAAACTATTCATAATTTAATGGAAAATATCAATAATACTTCTTGATATGATTAGTTGTATATTATTATTATTTTATTTTATGAAAATGGCCATANAGAAACCACAGCTATTGTAAATGGAAACATGTGGCTGGAAATTCGAGTTGAAACTATTCATAATTTAATGGAAAATATCAATAATACTTCTTGATATGATTAGTTGTATATTATTATTATTTTATTTTATGAAAATGGCCATATTCCTGACCTCACTATTAGTACAGTTCCCTAAACAAAGACTCGAAGACAATGACACTCCTATGGAACCACCTCTCCGCTGTAAATCCTATTTTTCATTCTCCAGTCCATACTCGAACGTCCTCTTGCAAAAATTGTGGCTACTTCTCTATCATGCCTTCTTTGACTACCTCGCACTATATCTTAGATTAGGCCTCATTTCCATATGTCATCGAATCACCTTCACCATGGAAAAATTATCAGTTTCTCTCATGTTGATATTTTATTGTCCACCTGCAAAAATTGCCACATGCCGACCCCCCCTCCGATTTATTTGACTATAGTGTTGACTATCGAAGATTAGACCTCATACAGTCGATTTCTATTAATCAAAAGATGTAACTTTTCCTGTTATTGTTACTGTGCTAGATTTCATATATATTGCATATATATTAGATGTGAACATAAATTTTAAAGAAATTATATTTCAATCATGTTACACATACATCTTATTTTACATCATTTTTTATATTGTGCCACGTGTCGGCACATGATTGGATGATTAAAAGAAACACTTTCCCTCTCAACACTTTTTAAATTTGCACACAATGTAAGGCAAGATGTAATCCATAGAATGTACACTTAGCATAATTTATTATATTTTGGATAGAAAAATATACATCGATATACATGACAGTAAATAATATCAAATTCTTTACATGATTACTATCGAACTTTCTGTGTTAAATATTTGTAAGGTTGCGATGTTCTGATATGGGAATTTATGACATTGCATAGGAGAGACCATTGAATTTTGAGCACATTTAAGGATTCAAATTAGGGTTTATTAGAATTTTGTGCTGAGAAATTTTCGAGTTCATTGTCGGAGGTCCATTTCTATGGAGGTTGGGAAAATGAAGCATGCATTCGACAATCACCTCAATGCAACATGGTAATGATAGTAGAATTTGCCCTTCATTACGTGTCCACTTTCAAAAGTATTCCTCATTTTATGATAATCGAATCTTGGTCCCTATTGAGAGGATGAAAACGGGCGCTACACCGACTTCTAAGCTATAATTTGGCTATTTGAATCCATGCGAAGTGTGGTCAAAAGCCCTGGACTACCTTAATAACTCAATTTAAAGTTAGAAATAAGTGATATAATTATTCTTAATTTATGAAAAAATAAATAAGTTTATATTCAAAAGAGAAAATTGGGTTGCACAAGGCGCGTGTGATCCAATTTTTAGGTGAAGTTGGCATTTAGAAAGAGTACTTTGAGTTTTGGTGCATTGTACACTTTGCTCTCTCTTCCGTCTCTCACAAAAAAAGGCAGGTGAAAGACTTTGATATTCTTATAAATGACTACTCAGAAATTCACACGTTTAACCGAAACCTAGATTTGAGGTAACCCCACATTATGTCGGTACATTAATATTTCTTGGTCTAGATTAATTCATAAACAAATGATCGATTTGCTTTTGTTAGGAAAAGTGACTTTAATAATGCATCCAAATCTTGTTCCCTTATTCCTCGATTCATGAACTTTAGACAAAATATATTAGAGTTTTACTTCATGTACAGAAGTAAAATCAATAAAAATGCAACAGATCACTCACGCATGTGAGTCTCGTAGATTTTTTTCAAATATACAATGGGGTTCACTCATTGTGAGTATTCTAATAGTTTTATCTGGATTTGCTTATGTACAAATGGAATTGTTCAATATATTAACGTTATATTTTAATTGTATGAAAAGTCTATTATTCTTGTTCATGTTATATTTATGTCTTTACTTTTTTTTTATTGCATTCTTATTCTCAAATTACGTTATAATAATTGGATTTAATTAGTTATAGATTTCATTACTCTACTTTTTAAATAATTCAAATTATATTTAAATCGATTGAACATTAACATATATAAAAATTATGTTAAAAAAAAAAAAGATGATGATGAGAAATCAATGAATATTGTTTGAAAATATTACAATGAAGATACAAAATATAGAGCAATATTGGAATGTGTAAAAAACTTAATACTTTTAGTTTAAAGATACTCTCTATATTTAAAGATGATCCATATAAATAGGAGTATCAATGAGTCGAGCTACGAGCTAAAACTTTTTGCTCGAATTCGACTTAAGTAAAAATAGTTCTAGCGTTTTTTGACCCAAGCCGAGCCGAGCAGAGCAAAAGTTCGACCAAAAAATTTAGGCTAGACCCGAGCTTTTGGCTCGGGCCTTAGAGAGCCGATAATTTTTTTTTTAAAAAAATTTGTGCAATTTATACATATTATAAATAATAACTAAATATTAACATATAAAAAAATTATAACTAAAATTAAAAGAAAAAAAGAAGTGGC
>CAIGRN010161453.1:0-17000 GCA_903798345.1 Fraxinus anomala | reverse complement strand
TTTTTCTTCTTCCTTTTTTTTTTTTAATTAAACCACTTGTGCCTAGGTGTGGGGTTATGGATTATGAAAATGATCTTTTATTATGATGAGTTATTCTTTAAGAAGATGGTTGAAGAGACTTCCCATGTGCTTTTGGAACTGTTTGTCAACGAGTTTTAGTGTATATATATATATATAGAGAGAGAGAGAGAGAGAGAGAGAGAGAGAGAGAGAGAACCAAAATATTATGTAGGTGTTAGTTGTAGAGTCATGTCCTTACACTTGTTTAATTTTTGTTTCTCAGATACTTTTTATGGTGCAAATTTGTTCACTATATTATCTTCAACTACTCAATGATCCACGAGAGCCATTAACTATTTTTTCCTTTTATCGCGCCAATGCAATTAGGTGATAAAAAGACTGCAAAAATGATTCATACAGTTGCCACAGGCCTTATCAGCCTTTTTTTCATCTAAGGAGAAATGAAACTTGTGGTTCACTATTTAGCATGTTGGTTGTGCTTAATTTACCAAAACATGATTTCTAAAGGTACTTTTTGTATCAACAAACTTACTTTTTTGCAAACTAACTTAACTTAGGTTTTGTTTGAGCCCCATTTTTTGAGAGAGTAGATTTTGCAATAGTGATTTTTTGAAGAATTGGTGGTTAAAAAGTATAGAAAAGTTTTGATTACGTATAAAATTATTTTATTTGGATAATGTATTGTTGAAAATGAGTTTGGAGAAAAATGAATTTTTGAAGATTGGGCTCAAACAGGGGCATATTTTATGGAAAAGTAACTTTTAAGCATAACATACATGCTCTTATAATGAACTCGTTCTTGCCAAAGCTCAATTCCCCCTTGGTCTCTTTTTTCCTTTTTCAATCTAGTTTTCAAAAACCTTTATTTACTTCAATAACATACCAGTTTTGTATCATTTAAGCGGTAATTTACTCGGTGAGACTATAAATGGTGTGGTTAAACTATTGTGAAATATCAAGGTGCTTGTCAGTCGGTGTTTTTTGTCATTTCTTTTCTTTGCATTGCGGCAAAAGTAACAATTAATACGTTGTGACAAAATATGTCGTTTTGTGCATCAGGAGAAGCATCTTCAACTGAAATTATTAAATGGATAGCGTAACGCGACATAAATACAAACTTTCTCACGTCATGGTAGTATTCATATCGCTTTAGAAGCTTGTAATACAGTTCTCGATTTAATGCCCTTCTCAGCAACACCTGTAGGATCACTTTAACGTAGAAGCTAGTCAGTGAATCAGTCGTATTCCACCGCTTCCTTACTTTTAAATCAGTAAGCTTTCTTTCCTCATATTGTTCGTAGTAAACTTTTATTTCTGTATTAAAAGTATGATTTTAATTTGCTCCTTCAGGGAAAATATAATGTTTCATTCAACTACTGTTATTTGGATCTTGTGATAGACAATCTAATATCAGGTAATTTCCACTATTTTTTTCTGTTAGTTAAATGCATTTGAATGCTTTATTTTTATTTTGAAAGATCACTTTTTCCGATATAACAGTTAAAGAATCTCTGGTTTCTTTGAGTTCATGCGTATATATGTGTGATGTTACACTTCTGCTGCTCTGCACACGGTGTTATGATGGATAATGTTTATATCTTATCTTTATTCTTTGGTCCTTAATATTTAATAATGTTTGAAAATACCTTACTTTTTTTTTTCACATATCAGGAGAAAAAGGTGGTGAGACTACATGCCATCAACAACTCGAGTTTGTGCACAAAAATACTTCATTTCTTGGTATAAATGCACTGCGGCTTTGGAGATGAGGTATTGTAAGATTTTGAAGTTTTTTTTTTTTTTCCTGAAAATTTTCATTGATAAAACGAGCATGATATCGTCCTTTTGCTTTATCATCAGATTTTACGAAGTTTCTTCTTGATGGACTGCTCGCTCAACAGCAGTGACAAAAATACATTGAAGAGGTGGTTTTTCATTGATAAAAGGGTTGGGTAGAAAGTCATTCATTACTTGAGTGTTTTGTTCTTTTATCTAGTAATCCGTCATCAAGTTATTTCTAGTTATCGCTCCAATGGACATGAAATCAACAAAATCTTCTTCGGTTCTTACTGATTCTCCACCTATAAACAAATCCCGACTCGGGATACATTCTAGTCTCTTGCCTTATTTACAAGCGAGCCCCACATATTCAAATAACATTCTGGCAATTTCAAGGAAGAAGCCTGGAACAATTGATGATGTTCAGTCCAATGGTTGGCTTGAAGCAATGCGATCATCATCACCTTCTAGAAAAAAGATTCTCAAGGATTTCACCAACTTGGAGGTTGCTTCTGATGATGGAGATATCATTTATCGTTCTTGGACAGTATGTTTATTATCCTATGATGCAATATAATTTCTCTCGTTTCAATCTTATTGATATATTTAATTCATATTTGTCTTTTGCTTTACACAGATTAAGTACCCATCAGCCCTTAATTCCTTCCGACAAATCATGAACCGTGCAAAAAATAGGAAGTTAGTGGTGTTTTTAGATTATGATGGAACTCTTTCCCCGATCGTAGATAATCCTGATCGTGCTTTTATGTCTGCTGATGTAAGTAGCTATCGTGCACTGGAATATTTCCTTAATAATTTTCGATCTGCCTGTTAATGTAATACAAGAAGCGCTTTTCTAGATGCGTTCTGCTGTTAAGAGAGTAGCAAAATATTTCCCAACAGCCATCATCAGTGGAAGAAGCCGTGATAAGGTGGATACAAAAATTTTCCCTTCACCAACCTATTACAATAATATCAGGTTTTTAATATTTTTACTCTTTCTGATTTTGATTAATTTAATTTTCTTTCTCAGGTTTATGAGTTGGTAGGACTAAAAGAACTATACTATGCTGGTAGTCATGGCATGGACATCATGTTCCCTGCCGAAGACATGGCCTCTGGAAACCGTTCAAATTGTACAAAATCTACTGATCGACAGGTATTGCTCTTGTACCTTCTGACTTGCTCGTTACCATGTGAATTTGCATTATTTTCCCTAATTCCAATCTTGAGAGCAATAATGAATGAAACGAAGAACGAAAACACACACACACACGACACACACAAATAGATACACACATTGATTTATAATGGTTTGTTATAAACATGAGAGCTACTTCTACTTTTCAGTATTATAAAGTAGGAGATTACAAGATTTTTCTCACACCTCTCTCTTAAAAGACGAAGATGACCTTGTACAGAAATTATGATTTTTTAATGCCCAATAGACCATTGCAATAAGCCCTTGTTTCATGGGCTTTAATTTAAAAATCTTTTTTCTACATATTCGTTATAAATCACACATTTACACAATAAAATATTTTGTATGTAAATTCAAAATTTTTCTTTTTTTTAACTACACATTCACCAAAAATTCAGTATTCAAAACATTGTTTTTGTCAAATAATGACCGTCAAACAGTGGCTAAAAGATATTGCCGAACTAAGTCAATCTGCATTCAAGGGCAGGGTCGACCACCCAGGCAATATTTTAAAAAATTTCTAGGATTTTTCAATATATACATGAAAATAAAATTAAATTAAATTTTAGAACTTGAGTACTTTGATAAGGTCAAATGTGTAAAGCCCAGTGGTAAAAGTTGTCCACAGACAATGTAGGTTCGATTCCCAGCAGCCACATGATTATTTTTGGCCCTTGTGAAAAATTTGCACACTTAGTCTTAACCTTTAGCATCGTACTTTTCAGTCCCGAGCCTTTAATACTATTTTCATAATTTGTCATTTTTACGTAATTCCATCGACCTATTTTTGCGCCTCTACCCCTCCCTCATAAAAAATTCAAAATTCCAGCTCCGCCACTGTTCAAGGGAACAAAGAACGGTGTAATTAGACTCAACAGTCCAATAATTGCTACATATTTTTATTGATTTGATTGTTATTTTAGTATTTTCTCGTATAAGATCACTCTTTTCAATTAATCTACATTTTGCACGTATAGGGTAAGGAAGTAAATCTGTTCCAGCCGGCTAGTGAGTTTTTACCAATGATCAACGAGGTTCGTAAGTTTATGTGCCATTTGGAAACCTTGTTGCAAAGAATATCAGATAATCAATTAACCCAAGTTGTACTATTCAATTTTCTTATTTTTCCAGGTTTTTAGAACCCTTGTTGAGGTTACTAAAAACATAAAGGGTGCCCAAGTAGAGAACCATAAATTTTCTGTCTCTGTACATTATCGTAACGTAGATGAAAATGTAAGTATTGATTATCCTCATTCATCCAACATCATTGAATACCTTGAAATGCAATCATCGTTATTTTGCTAATAATATATCGATTTTCTTACGCATTTTAACTCCCAGAGCTGGCCTATAGTTGCACAGTTTGTATATGATATTTTAAAAGACTACTCTCGACTGCGAATAACTCATGGACGGAAGGTAATTTATGTGTAGCATACGTTGATTAGTTGCCTTCTCGTTTATGTTGAATATAATGTCCTATTTGATGTCTCCATTTTTCTCCTCTCTGCAGGTTTTAGAGGTTCGTCCTGTGATCGACTGGGATAAAGGAAAAGCTGTTGAATTTCTGCTTGAATCCCTAAGTTAGTAGCTTAGTATATGTAAAACACAAATCATATAACATTAACGGTACTTACACAACATGATACTGCAGGATTTAGTTGCAATCAAGATGTGCTCCCAATCTACATTGGAGATGACAGAACTGATGAAGATGCATTCAAGGTAATACGTCTGCGATATCTCATTAAGCTTAAAATTCACGCCTTTTATAAACATTGTTTACTCAAATTTCAGGTGTTGCAGTCGGGGAATCGTGGTTATGGAATTCTTGTATCTACTGTCCCGAAAGAAACCAATGCTTTCTTCTCTCTGAGGGATCCTTCAGAGGTGAAAATCTGATCGCAATCATGTCGCGTTGTTTTAGTTTCAAATTTCTCGAGTTTTTCGACTCCCAAATCTCCTTAACCAAT
The DNA here is from genome assembly GCA_903798345.1 of Fraxinus anomala. Classification (NCBI taxonomy): domain Eukaryota; kingdom Viridiplantae; phylum Streptophyta; class Magnoliopsida; order Lamiales; family Oleaceae; genus Fraxinus; species Fraxinus anomala. The sequence goes on along the minus strand of CAIGRN010161453.1, from coordinate 12,026 downwards.
GCAAAATTATGTCCAGGTCAAGGAATTCCTGGAGTCTTTGGTGAGCATGAAGCAACAGCTGCAGATTTAAAGATGATCTCAGAATGGCTAAGTGATGTGTTTATAGCATAATTATTTTATCTTGGACTAGATGTCACATGAATTAGCCTCTGAATTTTGTTATTGAGAATTTTCTTTTGCATGTTATGAAGCTTTGGTTTTGTTTTCTTGATGGAAGAAAGGTTCGAATAAAGTTGTTTCTTTTAAATGTATTTAAGTGAACTCCAAACCCGTCCACGTTAGGATTACTCGTTTAGTATTATTGTTGGACAATCTCTATTGTACTAAGTCGAAGTTTGGTGTGACTTAAAAAGTTAATAAAAATATAATTCAACAATTAAGTTTAATAACACATTTTATGAAATTCATAATTTTTATCAATTTTTTAACGCTACATTTCAACAATTTTTATTAAAATTTACGAAGAATTTAGGGTTCGTTTGATATGTGTTTTAATTTTAAAATGGTTAAAAATACGTTTGGTTTGTCAATTTGAAAAATTATTTCTCAAAATAGAAAACTAGGAAAAATGTTTTGTTGAAATTTTGAAAAATTGTTTTATGACATTTTATTTTATGAAATATGATTATTTACTAAAAATAAAATAATTTTATACTATTATATCATCAGGTAATATATACATTTTAAAATTGGTGAATCCTACAATATTTTTTATAGGTGCAAAAGTAAAATAAAAAAATTACTAAATAAAGTTCAAAATATAGGAAATAAAATAAAAATTAATGATTTGGACTAAGAATATTTTTATCTATATTCATTTAAATATTTTTTATAATTTTTATGTAAATAATAATAACTAAGAGCTTGAATTATATTTATTTTTTATAATTTATTTTCTAACAATTTTTATAAATTTTTTTTTCGTATTTTTTTTATTTCTTAGAATTTTATTTTTTGTAGAATTTTTTAAAACAAATATTGATATTTATTTCATTTTTTAGAATTTATGAATTTGATTTCATTTAATTTTACCTTTTTAAAATTTTAAGATTTTATTTGTTAGAATTTTAGGGACGGTTCTATTTGTATTTCAGTTTTTTGTTTTGANTTTGATTTCATTTAATTTTACCTTTTTAAAATTTTAAGATTTTATTTGTTAGAATTTTAGGGACGGTTCTATTTGTATTTCAGTTTTTTGTTTTGAATTTTGAATTCATTTTGAGTTTTGTATTTTGAGTGTCCATTTTGAGATTGTTGAAAATGTGTTCTTTTTGACATTTTGAACACACCCAAAAAGCGTTTTGAAAAGTTTGGCTTGATTATAACTGAACACGTCCAAAATGACAAATTTGTCATTTTAGATTTTTTTTTTTTTATGTTAATTTTTAACTTGTTTTCAAAAACGCATTTTTGAAAATAGGAAAGAAGAGCGTTTTCACTGTTTTGAAAAATCGAAAACAGAAAACGACTTGAAAATAGTAAAGAGAACAGGTCATTATATTTTGAGTGTTTTTAGAATTTTCATTGAAAGTACTCAAAATATCAAAAAAATATTTTGAGTTTTATGTTAGAACTTTATTATTGTTCTTGAAAATACATTTTCAAATATCAGACCAATTATGTTTTCAATTTTTTCGATATTTTGTAAAATTGAAAATAAAAAATCAGATGTACCCTTAACTTTTAACTATTCCGATCAGGGACTAAATATGGCTAGGCTTGTACAACAATTGTACTAAGCCCCCGTTTGGCCCTTATTAAATTTATGATACATTTTTTTCTTTCTTCTTTTTAACCACACATTGTTCAATAAAATAATATTACATATAAATTAAAAATATTTCTTTCTTTTTGACAAATTTGTCATTTTAGATTTTTTTTTTTTTTTTTTTTATGTTAATTTTTAACTTGTTTTCAAAAAAGCATTTTTGAAAATAGGAAAGAAGAGCGTTTTCACTGTTTTGAAAAACCGAAAACAGAAAACGACTTGAAAATAGTAAAGAGAACAAGTCCTTATATTATGAGTGTTTTTAGAATTTTCATTGAAAGTACTCAAAATGTCAAAAAAATATTTTGAGTTTTATGTTAGAACTTTATTATTGTTCTTGAAAATACATTTTCAAATATCAGACCAATTATGTTATCAATTTTTTCGATATTTTGTAAAATTGAAAATAAAAAATCAGATGTACCCTTAACTTTTAACTATACCAATCAGGGACTAAATATGGCTAGGCTTGTACAACAATTGTACTAAGCCCCCGTTTGGCCCTTATTAAATTTTTGATACATTTTTTTCTTTCTTCTTTTTAATCACACATTATTCAATAAAATAATATTACACATAAATTAAAAATATTTCTTTCTTTTTCAACCATTCATTCTCCAAAAAAAATTAGTACAAAAATTATAACATCATATAATGGAGGGCCAAACATGGGCTAAATAAGAGTTTCCTCACTAGAAGCGTGTATTAGATATATTCGGCAAGGATATAATTTTTTTGTCAATATTATAAATGTTAAAGATCTTCTTGATAAGAAAAACTCTGATACAATAGTCATATATGCATATGCTGTAACTTGTAAGACTGTTCCCTCAAATTAATGTTAACACAGTCTTTTGTGTCCTTATCAATATTTATAGGAACATACTCGATGACAAATTTTTAAATAGATACACATTTGACGATTTTTCGTTGAAAGTTAAGAATAAAAATAAAAAACTTTCAATTAGGGTTGACATTTCAACCCCTGGAATGGGCTTATGTCAATTAGTCCGTTTAACATGCTTAATTGATAGAGATATGCTAAATGTACACGGGAGTTGTACACTCCCCTCACAAGAAAGTGGGTCATCCTCTTGTGAGGGGGGCGTGCCCCCGTGTACATGTAGCATGTCTCTAATTGATATTTACTATGCTTTGCTTTATTACTTTTTTTTTTCAGACTATTCACTTGAATGTTGACACGTGTCTTGTTAAATTTAATATATACTATGTTGGAAAAAATTTGTTGTACACAAAGTGTTACCAATTTTTTTACACAATTGACACATGGCGGCCCCCTATTTAAATTTAATATATACTATGTTGGAAAAAACTTGTTGTACACAAAGTGTTACCAATTTTTTTACCCAATAGGGGGCCACCATGTGTCAATTGTGTAAAAAAATTGGTAATACTTTGGGTACATGTAGCATCTCCCTACTATGTTTTTCTCTTAGGGTCTGTTTGATTGTAAAACTGGAATTTGGGTGAAAAGAAAATGAATTATAGGAAATTGAATTACCTAAAATTTGTTTTATTGAGAATTATAATTAATTGGTATAATTTTTCACTTGGAAAATGTTGAAAGTTTGGTGTCAACTTGGCTTCGTTCTTCATGAAAATTGTCCATTAAAGTGATAATTTTTTTTACCATTGAGTCTAGAATTTGTTCTAATTGCCAAAAAAAAATTAAAAAAGAATTATTATACCGAATACCATTCGTTTGAATTTGTTTTACACGAAAATTGTCAATAAAAGTGATAAAAAAATTTACCATTGTGTCTAGAATTTTTTTCAATTGCAAAAAAAATAAATAATAAATAATAACTTGAAAAACCAAGGAATGTGGCACGTGTGAGACAAAAGCAAGAAAATAAATTCCATAAAAAAAAAGAGCATCAAACAAGATAAAAATGGGAAATAGTATTTGGATTCCATTTTCCCTGGAAAAGATTGACCAATCAAACAAGCGCTTAGTTTTTATCAAATTTAATTTAGTCTAATTAACCTTAAATGTTATTAAGAAAGTAAAATCTAATTCCAATAAATTATCATCAATGGTTAGAGAAAAAAGATAATAATAATAATAATAATAATAACCACATGCAATACTTCGCAATTTAGTAATAAAATACTTTCTTCGTATTAAAATAATTTTGAAGGAGAATCTTACGGAAGACTTAGACACGCAAACCAGAATAATTTCTTTAGAAATATGTATATTTTTATCTTAATTTTAACTACTAGTATGATTTCGATCTTAATATTTATTACATGTCTATTTTTTTAATTTAGAAAAACTACTTTGTCATTAATAAGCAATGCTGGTACAGCGAACTGTTGAATTTTATGAAAATTAAACTTTATAAAATATTCACGAATCGTCAAGATTTCCACATCAAATCATCAATAAAATTTATTAATGTGGAACATACCTTGATCAATTAATTTTTATCTTGAATAATGAATCTTGAAGCTTGAATTCTAAATCTTTAATCTCGATTTTTTATTCTTAAATGTGATTCTTAAATTTCTTTACGTGGGTTTTGGATCTTCATTTTCAATAGACTTTTCTCTTTGAATTCTCATGTTGATAAGATAGCATAAATGAAAAAGTTGCATATGAATTGAGAGTCATTACCCTATATATAATTTTTATATGTACAACTTTAATGGATCCGATCTTTAATACATAGAATCTGACCCCTACTTTATTTAGATTTTCAAAACTCAATTACTTAATTCTTTATTAGATCACTTTAATCTACAAGTATTTCAAGTTATTTTTTGCCTACAGTAAGTCGAAATTTTCATTTTTTTTCATCTATATTTCCAGGAGAAAAATGTTTGTTAAAAGTTATCTGAAACAGTAGATACAAATAATAAGTATTAAATAACGTAACTTCAATTAAAAATTGTAACTAATGAATTAATCTCGATAAGGAATAAATAAGCTTTCTAATAGTAAAGAAATTGTGACTAAAGACAATAAATAAGTCATGATAGAAGACTTACAAAACTGAAGAAATAAAATAATAAACTTTTGTCTTAATAATCCTTGAAAAGTTGGAATTTCTATTTAGAAATTGAGGCGATAAGGTATTGATCAATTAATCTTGGCACGTGTCTTTTGTATTATTCTAGAATAGATTTTTACTTCAAAGTAATATTTAAGGTTCGATAAAAATTAAATTCCGTAAAAAGTAAGAAAGAAAAACAGAATAAAAATCAAATTTGATATAAGAGACACCTGTCATCATTTGAGTTAATGATAAAAAAAATATGTAGACGAGAGTAACGGGGTGAATATTAACTAATAATTATGACACAAATGACTACATGTTATCAATTAAGTAGACAGTCCTACTACGTATGCATATAGGAATGTTTCACAAAAAAAAAAAAAAAAAAAATATTCTCCATGTTGACCGCAAAAAATCTTCACTTGTTGTGAATTGATCATTTGCCACGCCATTTCAACCTATATATTATCTGCAGAATATCGTTATACTGCATAAATCACCATATCAAGAAAAAGGGTTGACGAGCGTTTGCACTCCAATATCGAGTCAACTGTCAAAAAAATGTAAGAACAAAATGTGAGGTGAGGGAGAGATAAGAAGACAGTTTTGGCTTTGGCTAGGGTATAGAATTGCATTTCCTTTGGACTGTGCAGGGATATTTATAAGTGAATTTTTAGGCTAAATTATATTAGAGATGTTACATTACATACCCAATTCAACACATATAGTACAGTTACGATTGAGAGTTATCTGAAATTGTTTCCTTAAAATATGAAGTTACCTATCGGGAATGAATTCAGGATCAAATTACAAATCGGACTAATATGTAAAAAAAATTATTTGATGGGCTAGGGACCAGATCGGACTACGGCCCCCCCTACATCCGTCAGTGGTTACCTAACTAGCAATAGTAATCTCATAAAACAGATACTTAGGACTAGTGTTTTAAAAAGCGTGCATATGTGGGCAAAACTCATCGTTTCCAGCCTAGACACTTTTTTTCACCTAGGCGCGCTTTTTCTTGCCTAGGCGATCTTCATTTTTTTTTTTTCCTAATTTAGTAATTTATAATTTTAGATATTTGGTAATTATTATTTTAATTATTAAGCTTTCGTTTGATGAGGATTAAAATCAAGTTTTAGCAGATTTTGATAAAAGTTAATGAAATATATGGTTGAAAAGTTGTAAGTTCTATAATATATGGAGTTAAAATTAGTTATTGACTTTAACTTAAATTAAAATCTGAATTTTCGTTTCTATCAAACAAAGGCTAAATAATTTTGAGATTAATTAAAAGTTGAAAATAATATTAAAATAAGAATTTTTTTTTACGCTTTTTATCTACTTAGCTCGAAACTTGACCTTCACACCTGACACTTCTTAAAACACTACGTAGGGCTGATAAAATTATTTCTTTATCAAATAAATTTGTGGGCCTTATACTTCAAAACATGAAAACTAGGGACCCAAAGCATAGTTTTCACCAATTTGTCCTTGTTCAAGATTCGTCACCTTAATTTGAACTTATGAGAGGTTCGCCAAGGGATGAGACATTGAGACTTGGCCTAAATGATTTTTGGGCGAGGGCCATGCGAGTTGAATCATAATGTCACACCACCGTCGAGTGAAGCACGTGGGAGACAAGTGAGACCTTCACATGCCAAGAGAACAATAGTCTATGTGGCCTCTACTTCTCAAATAGCACATGTGTTACACGTGAATTATAGGCATAACAGATCTAACAATGATCTAACTTCTTATAATGATACAATGCCCATACATAAAACAAATGTCATTCGTAGTAGCATTTACCAATATAATCATATTAAGCATATTTAACTTAAAATATCAACTTACTAGTAAATAAGTAAATTTTCAACAAATAATTTGAGGAATAAATGACGTTTTATCTCATCTTTTATAGAGAATGGAGGGGACTTGCCCTGTGTAACATTAGTGGACCTTCATGACGTGCACGATAATAGAAACCAACTAAACGTCGGATCTACATCTAGGTAAATAGTATATACAACATATTATGACTTATTTCTAAAAATTTTTGACACCATCTCTCATGTAATTTCGACTCACCATCCTAAAATAAAATACAACATATCCGAATACAATGTTTACAGCAAATTAGGTCATTTGTCTAGCCAATAATCACAACCAAACAGTGCGGATCCAGGATATTAGGTCAGTTAGGCTGGTCGTTGATAATCGTAATAATAAGATTTTTTATTCATATTTAATTAAATAATGTTTTAAAAAATTTCAATCAATATATAAATGCACTAAAACGTAAAAAAAAACTCATATATATTTGAAAATATAATCCAATACAACCTAAAATAATTTTAAAAAATACATTTTTCAATCATATATGTACGATCAAATTTCAAGTTTCTTAGGAACTCAAACAAAATAGTTTATACGTAAAGTATAATTAAATGGTAAAGATAAGCTCCGAGGTTAGACGAAAGTTATCCAAAATTTTGAAAACAATGATTTTTAGAACTAAAACTATTTTTTATTCCAAGAGAAAAAGTATTTTTCGAACTTTTAAAAGAATAAAGAACAACATTCACGAATGTGTTCTTTGCTTTTATTTTCTCTATGTTTATAAAATATACAAGTTCTTGATGTTTATTGAATATTATTTGCGCATTAACATGATTAAATATTTTTAGATTTTTTTATAGACTTCAAATTAATAATTCATCATTTATTATTCTTGAAGTAGCACGACATTATAATTAATATTCCAAAAGAATATTATTTGCTCATGAGAGCAAAAATTATTATTTTCAATATTTCAGAAGAACTTTGACATAGAAAAAGTAATAGTAAAATATAACGTGTTGTAGAAGTACACATTATAATTTTCATTATTATTCTAGTTAGATTTTACTTGCTTTCGAAAAGCATAATTATATAAGATATAACGTAAATTATGTTTTTACTACTAAAGAGTAAATCCTTATATAATTTATTACTCTAAACAATATGTTATTACTCTTGAAAAGCATGATATTATAATTTTTAATATTTCAAAAGAATATTGACTTATTGCTCCAAAAGAATCACACTTTTCTATTAAATTAATATGTTAGAAGAATAATCAAATGTTATTCTGGAATGAAATATTATTCAGACATTTAAATATTCTAGAAGAATATTGTAGAATTGTTTAAATCAATTAATACAAATCAATATTTTAGAAGAATATTGTGTTACTCTGAAAGAAGTACAATTTTATATTTATTAATATTCTTGAAAAATATTATGTGGTTATTTTGGAAGAATCACAGTTTAGACATTTCAATGTAAATATTATATTGATTTTAGAGAATTGAAATTTTAATTAAATTGCTTCTAAAGAAGCAATAATTTATTTGTATCAATATTCTTGAAGAATATTATTTTGAGACTCCAGAAAAGTCAATATTGTTTGATATGAAGGGGTAAACTTTTTATTACTAGTAATTTGTTCTCCATTAAATAAAAAAGAAACTTGCAAAATTTTTAATAGTATTTATTAATTGGTACATTATACTAAACTCTAGTGACCATTTTGATAAATTTTGTTTTGAACTAGAAGTGCAATAACCCTTATATTTTATTGTTTGACATGTCCAATTAGACCATCATTGGACAAATAATTATACAAAATTAAAAATTTAAATGAACATTTAACGAAGAACCAAAAGATTCTTCAATCCAAAAAATTTATATATGATATTTGTTCTCTTTATTGTTGGTCATTCATCATTACTAACTAAATATAGACTGAATTCCCTATATTTCTGAAAATTAATTAAAGTGATATGTATAGGGGCCCGTCACTCTCCATGTTAATCATCTAGATATTATTTGTATATAATAGATTTGATACATTCACTAATTGATTGCATGGTATTAGCAACTTGAAGTTTTTTAAAATTATTGCTTAAAATTTAAATTATGAGCATAATTTTCAAATTATACAATCAAGACAATGTTTCTTGTTAATAATAGTGAGCATAATCTCAACAATTCAGTAAGTGTTGATTGGGATGCTGATTAATGGTTTAAAATTTTTGTTTGTTAAACGCCTCCAATTAATTTAATTGAGAACAAAATACTTTTCATTTTCTATTTATGGAATGCTATTATGCATAATATCAACATCAAGTTCTCTCTACTATAATTGGCTTATGATAAAAGCCTGATTTTTTCATCTAATTATATGATAGTGCAATATATGTACAATTAATTCATCACATTGCACTGGGATAAAAAGTAAAGAATGCTAAGAAAAAATACATAATTTAAACCCTTATACAATAACTCGAGCCCTTACGGGTAATATTTTATAAAGGAATTTGTTAATTGTCAATTTGATTAGACAATTCTCTCAACATTAGAGAAAAAAAATAAGAAGTTGGAAGTAATGTACAAATGTATCATTATCTAAATCTTTGCAAAAGATAATTTGAACCAAAAGTTCAAAAGATAATTTATTTGAATGCATTCACTAATTAAAGAGATCAATAATATCTCTCACACCAGCTTTCTGCTCCAACTTGAATCGACATCCTAGAAGACAATTAGTTAATATTATATTTGATAAATTTATAGCAAACCTGAAGCATGATAATATTCGATTATAATACAAAAAATCTCCATATGAAAATGGAGTAATTAACAAAGTTAGTCACATTAAGGAGACATATACTCTTGATAAGTATTAGGACATAACAAATTTTAAAACCACAAAAGAGGTTTAGGTACCCAATATGTTGAAAATTGAGATATATCTATAAATTATATCGTTATGCAAAAGAAATATAATCAAAAAAAGAAAACGTTGTTGACAACACTTTTGCACACGATATACTTCATCAAATAGTGATGAATCAAAATAAATGCATTGAAATATATTGATCGAAGTAATGATTAGCCAAAGAAAATGGACGCAATCATAAATTAAATTTACTAGAAAAACTTGAAGTTTCTAATCCTGCACCTGAAAATCTAAGGGTGTATACTTATTCGAAAAGGAAATGAGAAACTGAATTTGTAATATGTAATACACGACTATTAACATAGTGAATCTCACAAGATTATAGTGGATGAAGTCATGAGTCCATATCATGTTATATTGATGATGCATGAAATTTGAAATACGTGATAGTCAACTCATCTGGTATGACTATTAATGTTATACCTGAAAAATTTAATAAATTTGAAGTATAATTCAAGTGATATTATCATGAAATAGAGTAAATACGTGTTGTAATTTTTTTTCCTCGATCAAGATTTTGTCCAATTGAGTTTTTTTTGGTAAGATTTTAACGTGAGAATTTTTGTAGCGTATTCAAAAGAACAATGTACTCTTTTTCCCTCATTATGATTTTTCTTACCGAGTTTTTCCTAATGAGGTTTAAATTAGACATATTCTTTGTGTAATGAATATCTATAACATGCAAGATATTATCTTCAAAATCTTATATATGTATGAGATTCCCTAAGATATCAACAAGAGCTATTTTTCAAATCATCATGTTACTACAGTTATCAAAGATTAATAAATATCTCGTATCAAGACGTTGTTATTTGAAAACTATACATGATAATATGAGACGTACTTCACCAGAAATTGCAATATCGAATATATTGACATATAAAATAAGGATGAATTGATACAAGAATTGAAAACAAGGGAAGCAGTTGTACTCTTTTTCTTTTGATCAAGTTTTGTCTCACTAGATTTTATTGACAAGATTTTAACGAAACAAATATTTTTTAATACGTCATTCAAAAAGGAGAGTTGTAAATAATATGATTATTAGTGAATGACGAATATACCCCTACAACCTTAGAAATTATTATCATTGTATCAATAATCATTTTCTATAAATATGGAGGTTTGGTTATCAATAAAATACATAAAATTATATTGATTTCTCTCTATTCTCCTATTTTCTCTCTAGTTTATAACAAGTAGCTATATTTTAATTAAAAAGATTAGTTTAAAAAATCAAAATAAAAAACAGTCAATTAAACTAATTTTTTATATGAAGTATTATTTTGTAGCTACAAGTTAATATCTTATTCATTTTATAGTTATTAGATTCGACCTAAACATTGACCTGACCAAGGTACTTGGTCATCAGGTTACTGGTTGAACCATAGGACCAGTGGTCACACTAATGGGTTATTGTTTAAAAATTATTCAAAAAAAATATGAGTAAAATTCTCTCTTTCGGATTAAAGTAAAGTTCTAAAGTTATTTGTCTCTAATCATTTTTATTTCTTTAAATTATCGATTTTCTGAATTCATTTATAGTGATAATGATTAAATTTGTATATTATATTAAAGAAATTATTATTCTCATTTTTGCTATGTACAAACCATTTATTAATAGTCGATCCAAAATTTATGTGTATTAAATTCTCAATTAACAGTAATTGAAAATTGTCTTTCCATTCTTAAATAAGTCTATAAAATAATAATAAGATATTACAAAATGAAGCAAAATGTTAAACTATAGTTTTTTTTTTTTTTTCCAAATACATTTAGAAAATAATGATTCATGACTTATCTAAAACTTAATGTACAAAAAAGTCAACAAAATGTTGTTGGTTCCAGTGATTTGATGACTTGTTCTTATTAGTTGGGGTACAAGGTTTAATTCCTCGACTCTGAAATTTCAAAGGAAAACTTTTGAAACCCAATCGAAAAAATCAATCGAGTCGATTTTTAATCAAAATTCACCAGTTGCCCCGAATTTGACCAGGCTAGTTGCATTTCGATTATATGATCTCACCTTGCCTTGGTCATCAGGTTTCGAGGCCGAACCGGATTTTATAACAATGATTCAATTTAAGTTGGAGTAATTGCAACTTGAAAAATTATTAAGAATGCTTCTGTAGTTTCATTAGTATCTTGTGCGGGTGGATTTTTATTTTCTATCAGAAAACAGAGAAAATTATAAATATAACTAATAAAAATACATAATTTGTGTAAAACTGAAAATGTAAAAAACTTATGTATATGATGTAGTGATCAGGACTCGCTTGAATGTTAATTTATGGGGAAATAGATGAATAAGAAAGAAAAAAAAATTAATTTTTTAGATGGAAATGAAATAGATATTGAATTTTGGAGATAAAAGAAATAATAAAAAATAATATTTAAATTTTTACATAATGTAATACAAATTTATTATTTTCAATTATGGATATTTTGG
>CAIGRN010161450.1:0-11451 GCA_903798345.1 Fraxinus anomala | reverse complement strand
CTTTGTTATGATGCCTCTTTTGCATGTATCAATGATCACATTAGGGCTTTTGTTCTGGACTTCCGGATTGGACTTCATTCTTTGGGTCGTTTAAATTTGGGCTACATTTTTTGTATGTCAACAAAAACAGAAACCAAAAGGCAGCACCACCTCACCACAACCACCACCACCAACACAACCTCACAATCCGAAACTCACAAAAGAAACATAAACAAAAATTAAAAAGCAAGCACCACCTCACCGCCACACCACCAGCATCTCACAATTTGAAACAGAAACAAAATCAAAAACACCGGTTGAGTTAGCGTTGCTGTGCGGCACAATGAACACCTCTGTAGTGTTCAGATCAGTGTTGCACAGCGATGATCTAAAGTTGTCGCTTCATGCAGTGCTTAAATCAAGTGTCGCACAGTGGCATGGCTTTTCTGTGCTTGGTGACGATAGAGCGACAGCGAGGCGTGTGACGAAGATAGAAAAGAAGGGTAGCGTGGCGCGCGGCGAAGAGAGAGACGGAAGACGGCATAGCGGCGTGGCTTCATAGCAAAGTGCACAATGGTTGTCTCCAGAGGTGGCAGTCCATGAGGGGGAGAAAAGAGAGAGTGGCGATATAGAGAAAGAAAAGAGAATGAAAGTAATTAGGGTTTAGGATTAAATTTGGTGGGGTGAGGTGGATGGAGGTAAGTTTGGTATATAAATTAATTTAATTTTATAATATAATTATTAATATCTATTTTTTGTATAAGCAAGCTTTAAATCTGATTTTTGAAGTACTTAAAAAATCCAGTTATATGTAATTTCCACGATTAGATATGTACAATACTATGTAAATGGAAATTGAAATATAGTGACTTCTTTATATGAAATGAAAAATACTAATATAACATTAATTTCATTGGAATATATTGAAAAGGCAAATATGTTTTTATGGAATGTCTATTTCAAATAATAAAGGTCCCCTTTTCTTTTGGGATTAAGTTTTAATAATAAAATTATAAATTTTACAAATTATAAAAACATTAATCAAGGTTTGATTACATAACACTCAGAGAAGATCGAGAGATTTCTTAGCAAAAAGAGGATGTAACATGGGAGATAGAAAAGCTACAGGGGTAGGCACATGTTAAATATATGGAACCTAATTACACAAATCAAATTTTCTCTCGTCCACAAGCCAACCTTTGTAGCAAGATCAATGGAGAGTGGTTTAAGCTTCCACCTCGAGGCAAAATGTTAACGTTACAAGATTATATTGGGTAGTTCACACTCGTGCTTATAGATCATCCTAATATTTTCCGCGTGTATAAAATATTTTAGCAACTTGTTTTATGTGATAGAGGGGAAAAAAAAAAAGGATTTACACGAAGTCAAAAACATTAAATTTGGGAACAAATGTCATGAGAAATATTGTGACAAAATTGGAAGGGTACCTTTAGAATAACATTACATAGTCCTCCGACTTGATCCTTGAACAATTCATCTTCAGAACATTAATTGTCCAAATTATTGGTGAACTATTGGCGATAGGTAATTTATCTCAGAAATTATTGCATTCTGCGTCCTCTTTGGATCCCGGTTGCTCTTCTATCAATAAGGGAGATGGAAAGCGGCTTGGAGGGGCGGGAGGATGCAAGGGCGGGATAGCGGTGAGGAAGAAGATAAAATAGAGAAGGTGGTCACCTAGATAAAATGATTATCAACCAACTTTAATGTGAACCGATTGGTGCTAAATATCATGTACGCAGAAATGTGATTTGTGTACAACACAACATTTCTGCAAAAAACTAAATGAGTCGAGGCTCATTTTATTAAATTTCAATAAGTACCTCAAAATTTCAAAATTATGAGATGTAAATTTCCAAAACAATAAAAGTATGTTTAGGAAAAGATCAAAACTCGACCAGAAAGTCTAAATTATTCTAATTGACAGAGGCTAAAGCATGCAGCAGCATTCCTCAGCTCACTTTGGGATACTTGCTCGCTCAACGACTGTGTTGTATCCTTCAACGATGATTCCGAGCTGGAATGAAATTTAAAATTAAAAAAAAAAAAAATCATCCACAAGATCTAGTTTTTTGTCAATTTCTTTAGTTTTAAATTAAACTAAAGTAAAGAACAATTTAATACTAGTATCTATTGATGTTATAATAAATTGTGATCACATACCTCGACTCACAAGCACCACCCTTAGTTTCGATATAAGATTGTCTATCAGGTAGAGTCTTAAAGTGCATGTGCTCGAAATCTTGAGAAATTAATTGATCTTGTGGGATTTCATATGCGTCCATTTGTGCTTGAAGTGCTATAGATTGACTATTGTTAATATCACAATAAGGGTCAAATCCGAACATTGGTCCGGCCATAGCGTCACTGGATTCAGCATAAAAACCAATATTTTCATTTGCCAAAAACTGATTATTCATTGCAATATTAGTCATTTCATTTCTCAGTGATGGCAGTTGAAATGCCTGCGATACATCATTATTTGAATATATACCGAACTCTATCTGTGGTGAAGACGAGTAGTGTAGACTGGATTGCTTGTTGAACTGTTGCCTATAAGTCTCGAGCTGTGCATAAACATACCATAGTTCTTCAAGCGCATGTTGCAACTGCATACGCAATTGGCATATAATAACAGAACAACCATAAACAGGAAATCTCTCGCGCATATGAGACTCGTATATAATAGATTTCATCGCATCCTCCTTCTGGTCCGTCGTCTTCAAGTTCCCGAGCATCTTCGTAATGTTGGACACCCCAAAAAGCCGGTGCATGCTTTGAAACATTTTAGGTTGATTTGCCGGAAAATAAGGTGCAAGAGGGCAATCTGAGGAGCACTTTCTTCTCTGATACTTGCACGCAGCACATGCTGGGCTTGTGCCATCCTTCACTGTCATGATAAACTGAAGAATCACGCGTAGAATCCGAATCAGGAAATACAATAAGTGAAACATATGGATATTGAGAGTGAGAGGGGGGAGTAACTTAGTTTTATTGAATTTTGATCAAGAAATGCAAGAATTTGAACATATAGAAATTTACACAGAGATATATGGTGATACACTTCTTCTGATTGAACTTTGATCAAGAAATGCAAGGAAACAAATATATGTAGTGAGAGAAACTTATACTTGACCACACGAGTGAATATTTTTTCATAGAGAGAGATCCATATCATATACTGATCTCAGTTAGAGTGTACCACACGTTTGAATTTGTTGGGATCACATAGACCAAGTAAACATATTTTTAGTTCCCATTCTTTCGGGGTTGGTTTGAAGAATTTCAACGTAACTGGGAACCCTAAGTTCACAGTACCCAAAAGTACACGTCTGTCCTGTATTTCAATTTCATAAACCAATCAAAATCACCCGCATATCCGATTATATATAGTTAAGGAAGTGTAAAGCAGTCATTGGTTAATAATTATTCTGGTCTATCAGACCACAGTAGGGAATTATACAATCAAAAATCTTGACCGTTTCATAACTTTATCGGCGATAAGGTTGTAAAACTCAATAAAAATCTATAATGCTCCCAAATTTTTAAGGTTATATTGTCTGATTAGGATGAATTTGTTAAAAATGTTCCATAATCTATAATCGTATTGTATTTGAAACGAGAATAAGATTAATTAGACTTCCGCAATCCTCATCCTATGGATAATTGTGAGTTGCAACTTGCAAGTGTTTGGCTATATGAATCTAAACCTATTTCTTGATTAAAAACAACTCAAGTCGTCTACATAAATTGTTCTACTTTATCGAGTTGACAAGTTTGTGTCACTTGTTTGCATGTGTCTCATTTACATATAAAACTTCATAACCCAAGTTTGTTACATTCAATCCCTCACAAAATTGTCCAATTACCATTACACATTAATATATAGTTGGAGATCTAGAGAAAATCAGAAGGACGAATTAACCAGAGTCCCTTTGGAGTTTGAATAATAACTAACTAGTTTGGTTAAGAGTTCAGCGAAAACTATTACTATTACACATAAATACAAATTTGTAGAATTAAAGAATCAGGAGTACTAAGCAATAATCGCACCTTCCGAGCGAGTAATAATTATCGAGTTTGGTGAAGAATTAAGCGAAAACTATTACTATTATGTATAAATACATATTTGGAGAACTGGAGATCGAGAGAACTAAGCAAATGCTCCTTCAGGGTACGAATAATATTTAACGAGTTTGGTGAAGAGTTGAGCGAAATTATTACTCAGATGGACTAAGCAATAAACGCCCCTTCCTAGGACGAATAACAACTAACGGGTCTGGTGAAGATTTTATTATTACACAAATACATTTTTGAAGAATTAGAGAATCAAAAAGACTAAACAATAATTGCCCCTTTCGATTATGAATAATAATTATCGAGTTCACAGAAGAGTTAAGTTAAGATTGTTACTATTATACATGAATACATGTTTGGATAATTTTTTAAATAGAATCTAATCAAAGAACCAGAACAACACTTCACATGACAAACAAATCAACTCTATATTCAGATGCTCATTCTAATAAGTAATCACATTGCAGTATTTGTCTTCAAATACTGCACTATAATGCAGCAAATACTACATAAAGAAGGTCTTGTAATCAACTCTGTATATCATGATCGAAAAAACAAAGAAATATCACCTTAGAGAATCTTCATAGCATTTCGTAAACAGAAATCCACGTAGCATTTTATACAAACAGGACTTGACTGCCAAACTATGCTAGACCTCCTTTATCAATCTGCATTTGCAGTATCACATTAAGATATGAGAATCCCAACTTCTTTACTTGTTTTCGGAAAATTGCAATAAGACTCATTAACAAAGCAAACACATGACATGCATTGTTCCTTATTTTCGCCGTAACACCAAGGCCATTGAAGCCTAGCATCGTCCTCAAGAACTAGGTCACCGATAAAGAACGAAACTTTTTTCCCAGTCTTTTGCTTCTTCAGTGGTGGTGATTTCTCCAGTTCTCCTGAATTCCTCGATTTGCCACTGTTTTCTCCTCCCCCATAATCTCGACGATCGTCTCCAATAATTCTGATCCAAGCTTCTCAGCATTTCATTTTTCTGCTTGTACTGTTGAAATCTAATAGATGTAAATTAAAAGCAAAAGAGATATAACTTGGGGTAACTTTTGGGAGTATTAATTACGTGATTAAAATTTTTAATTAATTTTAAGAGTATTATTCTGATTTCGTATTTCTTATTTTTTGGGGGTAACGAGCCTAATTTCCCCCAAGAAACATTTAAGAGTTAACCTCTAATGGGCTCACAATCCGGGCCCTGATATGGGTGTGTAGTCCAACTGGCCCAAACCCTACAGCCGAATTTGTTAGATTATGGATGGACCTTATGTCTACGAGAAATTCAAAGTGAAAACTACATCTACCCAAACATTTCAAACTTCACAATTTAAAAATAAGATTTACAAGTTTTTTATTCAAAAATTAGATAATAACTCAAAATTGTAATATTAGTAAATATATTATAAAATTAAATTTATACACATATCTATCCACCCAACCCAACCACCCACCATTTTCTTCTATCTTTTCTCTCTCTAACATTTCCTCTCTCTCTCTCTCTCTCTCTCTCTATACCTCTTTATCACTGTCGGAGATACAACGACGCTCAAGACGCCACCATCACAGGGGCATCGCCTGAAGCAGCCAGTATCTGAGGCATTGTCACTCTGAAACAGACATCATCACCACGGATATGTTAAGAAGACGATGACAGAGGGTCTATTATAAGCAGCGACGAGCATCGCTACTTCATGGTGGTCATGGATTTGTGCATCAGACGTAAAATGGTGTGGATTTGTGGTAGTACGGTAGTCCCAAAATTCACTCTTACCTCACTCCAAGTTCAAGAGTATGTAAAAATAAAATTCACAACGTTATTTTAATATACAGTAATTAGCTTAATAAAAATTTTAAAATATATTGTTTTCATCTTGACTTTTGGTTTTCTTAGAAAAAGTTCCCCATTTAGGTCCCAAAAAATCAAAACCACATTTTAGATTAGAAAATTAATTGAGATCTACTAAAGATATAAAAAAAGTTGGCCCCTACAATAAAGTTGTTTTTTCAACTAAAATAATTATCACAAGAAATCAAACACCGTTTATCCGCGTCTTCCCTCTCCCATAACTTCACATTTGAAGTTTGATCAAACCCAAATCTTTCTGCAAATTCCTTTGACAAATCCCAAAATGCAGGTCCAAACCCAGATCAAGAACCAAGTTTTTCCATTAATCTCATATTTGATTCACTGAATTTTTCCATTAATTTCATATGTGATTCACTGAATTTTTCCATTGATTATAGGTTTCTGGAATGGAATTCTTCAAAAAAGCAAAATCCGTCCGGCTGAAGAGCCATCACGACAAATATTTAACAGCAGATTCCGACGAAGAAACCGTCGTCCAAGATCGTCACGGTTCATCGAAATCCGTGAAATGGACAGTCGAATTCGTGGAAGGAATCGAAAGTGTCTTACGTTTGAAAAGCTGTTATGGGAAATATCTCTCAGCCTCGGACGAACAATTCCTTCTGGGAGTGACTGGTCGGAAAGTTATCCAAACTATGCCCAGAAAGTTGGATTCGTCAATTGAATGGGAACCCATTAGAGATGGAATGCAGGTAAAATTCAAATCAAGATATGGTAATTTTTTGCGCGCAAATGGGGGTTTGCCTCCATGGAGAAATTCAATTACACATGATATTCCTCATAGACATCATGATTGGGTTCTATGGGAAGTTGATATTATTGAAACTCGACCCGATTCGCCCCCGAAAGTTTCACGATCCGATACTTTGGATGGAGATTTGAGCACTGCTTCATTTAATTTGAGATCCCCCGATTTTCGCAGTTATGAGGTTTGTTCTCTCTCTTTGGCAAAATTGTTTGTTGGTAGCTTATTCTAGTACGATTCTAGGGGCCCGTTTTTTAAACTGTTTTTAAACTGTTCTCAAAGGAAGTTGGTTTAATATAGTTTTCTCATGCAGCTTTCTACTAGAAGCAAAAATAGAAATCCTACCAAACATGGTCTGGATCCCCAAAATCCCAAAACCATAGCTTTCTCATAAAACTCTCTACTAGAAGCAAAAACAGAAGTCTTGTCAAACATGGTCTTGATCCCCTAATGCCCAAAAGCATAGCTTTCTCATAAAGCTTTCTACTAGAAGCAAAAAACAGGAGTCGTGCCAAACATGATCTTGATCCCCTAAAGCCCAAAGACATAGTGTCAACGCGTGCACAGTTTTATAAATAGTGGCGACAAGAATTGAATTTGCACCTTGCTCTAATGGTAACACGTTGAACTATCAAGGCCGAGACATGTTTAGCACGTACACAATTCTCATAATTGAATGGTAGCAAGTCCTGAATTTGGAACTTTCGGCTCCTCTGATGCCATGTTAAACTAGCTCATCTAAATTATAAACAGTCTTCAATGCTTATGATGGTTAGCAATTCTTATACTTCGTTCTTATGAAACTCAGTCCAGTGGTTCACTCGATGAATCCCCGAAGAAGTCTGAAGGCCGGCTCATATACTACAATGTGGTGGATGATAATGGGAATGCTAACGATGCAACTGAAGAGACTTCATTTCAATTTAAAGGGAATGGCTTGGAAGACTTGATTCAAAAATTGGAGGAAGAAACTGGGATTGAGAATATAATTGTGTGTTCGCGAAACAAAGTAAATGGAAAGCTTTATCCTCTACGGTTGGCTCTACCTCCCAACAATGCAACTATGCATATTGTTGTAGTTCCATCAACATCGAAAGGTTCGTAAATGTCAAACTTCTGCTCGATTAATGTTGTTGTGTTGTTTGGTTTATATATAAGCGCGTCTATGATATTTTTACTTGTTGAAGTTTTAGTACATTGGATTGGACATTATTGTAAGCCATACGTGCTTGTACTAAAAAGAAGCTTTATATGTTGTTTTTGCAGTGGCTAATGAATTTATGCCAGCAACTCCCAGTTTTACATAATGAATTCACCACTATTTGTGAGACATTCTCATTCAGGATTTGTTGGGCCAAGGAAGTTGAATCCTTGATCACGGAGGAGGATTTTGAACTTCCATTTTCTTGGGTATTCAGTGGATTTTCTGTTATACATGAATAATTATATGTTTGATATACAAGATTAGATTGTAATGGACAGTAGATTGTACAAGATTTTTTGTTTCTTAATACTATTAGCACTATGGAATCCCCCTCACAGAACAGAGTTCAAATTTATTCTTACACCAAGTGTTATTCAAAATTTGAGACAAATGGGTTAAAAGGTTTATTTCATAAAAACAACATAGAATTTGAAAGGTTTAATGAAGGAAAGACCGATACAAAGAAAATTTAACAGCGAGTAATTTACAGGTGGTTACGATATCTTAGAAACTCAACTCGTTTTATTGAAATGGTACTGGACTACCTTGTTTCTGGTTCATGATTGCCATTGCTAAATACCTTGTAGCCAATGGGAGTTTGATCGTCAGGACCCTCCCAAAATGGCGCTTCACCTTCACCAACCAGAAGCCAATATCCCGTCCTAAGAGATTCTGCCTGTTCTTCTGTGCAGTTATCCAACAGTGCTTCAACTCAAAACAGACACACCTGCAGAAATCAAAAACCCATCATTCATATGTACATTTCTCAGAGTAACAGGTTTTTGCTTCATTTTTTACTGAAACAAACACAACAATTAAGCAAGATAATATAAACTCATATAAGTGCAGAAAAAAACCAGGAACTTCCTCGGCAGAGTGCCTAATTGCAGCAAAATCAACATATGCACTGAGATCGGCTGAGCCAGGATTATCCAGTATGTCAACAAACTTATGTTTTCGAATTGCCTGCAACATTGAACTATAAGCAGTGACCACTTTTGCTAAAGAAATGCTAATATTACAAAATTAAAGAAAAATTGTTTCCAGCAGCAGTGCTGAAAAAGTCACGAGCCAATACCAATAGCAAATACAAGATGCTAACTATGAGGCATAATACTCCCATCACAATATCGAAGAAGTAATACCTCATAATATGAGTCCAATAATCATACATGCATAAATATTATGGATGAGGCAACTAGGATGTTGTACTAGAGCCTTTTTTTAGAGGGGGGAAGGGGTGTTAACTGTACTTGACATTTAATGTAAATAGCATCGTATCATTGCCGCAGTTAAATTTCTCGCAGTCCTTGTCTTAAGTTCATTTCACTCTTTCATATAGGAATTCCCATTAGGTTTAAAGAGTAAAAGGAAAACATCAGAATAGTCTGAGTCAATCTTCAAGAATCTAATGAAGTGTTCAGGGTGTGAGATCCAGAAGCTAACGGACCTGTAGACTATTTGAGACTATTCCATTGACGCCCTAATCGATTATGAGAGCCCTGCCACCATCAATGGCTATTCTTTTCGAGATTTCTTGGGTCAAATCAATTGCTCCGGGGCAAACCTCGATATGATTAAGCCTCTCAATTTCTTCAGTCTCAGCCCATTTGCAGCGTTTCATGAGAGTGTTGCAGGTGAGGGTGTGGAGATAAAACAAAACAAAACAGAACAAATGAATTTGAAAAGAAACTACATTACCAAACAGTGCTGCCAATTAGATAAACAATGACAGAGGATTCAAAAGCTTACGACGAATTTTCAGTAACATCAACCATCTTCTCACACCAACCACAGGAAGCTTTCTGCAGGAAAATCGTAAAAGAACCATATACTGAAGCCACAACTAATCCCCAAACCAAAATTTGCCAAACAACTTATCTACATGTCCATGCTGGGGAAGATACATAGAAACCATACTAGACTAATTGGCTGCAAGAAATAAGATCCAACACATTCTTATAATACAGGAGCTTGAGCACATTAGAAAATTTTTGAATCTTATAACACGAAAAATAATGTTAAATGTTATTACTTATTTCAAAGTTGAATTGAATAAATCAGAGGGGAAATGGATATCATTCAGTTAAAAGCAAATATCTCAGTCATAGAACTCAAAGCACTGGAAGCATCAACTATATACACAGGGTTACTGACAAAGCTGAGACTGGTGCAGGGGTAAAGCATCAAAGAATTCATGGGCAATGATGACTGTAGGCACTGAAAGAAAAAAAGGTATAAAACTCGTGTCTTAAATAAGAATAAATAGCATTGCTAGCTCTTCCAAAAGCCTTCAATGATCCTATAAAGTGATCATTTCTTGAATGTACTTCTTTAATTATTTCCAGTGACACCTTCCCCAGTAATATGATGTTGCCAATGATGATGCAGTATAACTAAATGTTCTAGATGTCACAGAAAAGAGCAGAGTACACTAGATAGGCTATAAAAGCAAATAAAATGTGTGCAACTACATGCTTGGGTGTTCATTTAGATCAACTCGCACAGAGAAGTCGAGACAGTCATACTTCTAACAGATTCAATACAGAACACGTAATGAAGTTATGAAGATTGATATACAAGTTCCTTGCATCCTGTGGGAACCTGCTCGAGCATCGCATGCCAGGATACAGGGGACCCTGCTATTGTGCGGTTAATTCTATTTCCATTTCCGTCAGCACCATCCTCAGTCATACATTTCAAATTCTCATATTGTAGTTTTTGTAATGCTGGGCTACATTCAATCATATGAATGTGCAGAGAATCCGTGAAATTCTTGAACTTTGAGGCACCCTAAAGATAAAATAGCACATGATTTCAGTTGAAATTTGAATTCCAAACTTCACAAACATGAAAATAAGAATTTCAGGGCCATTGCAATATATTCTGAGTGAGATTAATTTAGAGGCACATTGTGTAAGTATTATGCCCTAGGTCCAATCAACTTGGAACATAAACACTTTTTTTTATATATATATATATATATAATCTATGCATATTAATGGCAATATTTATTATTTAATTGAATTTATATTCTAGTAAATTAAATAATAGAATCCGTAGATTCAAGTTTTGGTGATTTGTTAATCACAAGGAGTTGTGATTGTGAGATACAAATTACATATGACTGAATCTTAAATCGTCCGTGGTCGAAGTAATAACGAGATACGGATATCGTTATTACGGATAGACCATCTTTTCAAATTCTCATATTGTAGTTTTGTAATGCTGGGCTACATTCAATCATATGAATGTGCAGAGAATCCGTGAAATTCTTGAACTTTGACGCACCCTAAAGATAAAATAGCACATGATTTCAGTTGAAATTTGAATTCCAAACTTCACAAACATGAAAATAAGAATTACAGGGCCATTGCAATATATTCTGAGTGAGATTAATTTAGAGGCACATTGTGTAAGTGTTATGCCCTAGGTCCAATCAACTTGGAACATAACCGCTTTAAATATATATATAATCGATGCATATTAATGGTAATATTTATTATTTAATTGAATTTATATTCTAATAACTTAAATAAT
>CAIGRN010161448.1:0-13410 GCA_903798345.1 Fraxinus anomala | reverse complement strand
AATGAATAGAACGCATTAAAATTTAGGTTATCTTAAAAATTGTAAACGTGATAAATATTATTCCTAATATTTATTGCACGTGTGTTAATCAAGCAATGTTCTATACCTATTGTGAGCCTCACAGCACTACAATAAGTAACTCTATATTTAATTGGTGATCAAGCAATCAAATAATAAAATTATGCATACAAGATTAATCAAGAAAATCAAGAAATTAACTAACTACTTGTGTTGAATTAAAAATAAATAAAAACGGGTTTCATCTTTATCCAATACATGGAAAAAAATTAGCTCAGCATATTGTTATGTAAATCACACAAAAAGATTTGGAAAAATATCGCCCAGAATGAAAAACAATGAACTGAAAGTGAAAAATCAATTTCTCCTCCGTTAATCTTCAACCTGGACTTTAAATGTATTAATTGCCTTTGAATCTCATGCTAGCCTCTTCCATGTGGTGAACAATAGGATTTGATATGTTCTCTTTAGTTCACACCGTTCACCTTCCAAGAAAATAGGTTAAATTTGATTTTTATAAGAATTTGGATAAAATAAGAAAATTGGACCGGTCAAGCCCAGAATGGCCTGTGCGCGCACTCCGTTCATTGATTTTGTTCTCGTAGATAAAATTCATGCCCATGCGCGCTCGAGATAATTGGCCTCCGTGCAGATTCTTCTCTGAGTAGCGTTTGATATTTTGGAAATAACTTTCTCTACAGGTATCCGATTGAGCTGATTTAATATAAATTGGAAAGGTTATTCAAATGGCTACAATTCTTCTAGAAATAGATATTTTTCCATTCGAACGTTTGATATCTGAAAAATGGGTCTCAAGTTGAGGCTAAAAATCTATATCTTAACTTCTTCGGCTGGAAATTGATTTATGAAAATACTCCCACTATATTTCATTCATTTGACCATCAATTACATCCAATTGATCATATATGATCTTCAATCATCATTTTGTACTCCGAATTAACTATTGGATGTTTACATTTTGGTCCCCAAACTTTGAATTTTTTTCGTTTTCGCACGTTTTTCATTCATTTCTTCCAAATTCACCAATTTTCAACCTAACAAACATAATTAACACCAAATTAAGCTATAACCTATCCAAATCACTAACAAATAATCTAATTTAATAGCCTAGATAAGTGTACAAAATACACTTATCAACGCAAATAACCAAAGTTTGCATTTATAGAAAACATATTTTTTTATCATTTACTTAAGTGTTTCCTACTTGTGGTACTCATCCCTACAAAATTTACAGTTTAATTCAAGACATTGCAGTAGTTTGGCATAGTGGCAACTACTCGACAATTTGAAATGCTCTTTAACTTTTTAGTAAATTTCCAATTATGTAAATCTCTTATAAGCACTTAGATGACACTTTTAAGATGTTTAATTGTCTATTTTGTCTAGTTTTTATATACATTGCATGTCGACTATAATTTAAAAGTGTTGGATTGATTATGCATGAAGTTTAATTATTGCTAAATTGAATTTTCAGATTCTGTCCTTCTACTTAAAAATGGTATAACTTGGGATATGGTGCATGTTTTAGAGTAAAATCAGTAGGGTTTGAAATATTTATGAGTCTTCTAATAGTGTTCCTTTGAATTTCCTTAAAATATTACCTAGAGAAAAAGTTGTGTCCGTTTTAGTAGACCGCATCGTGTCAGTTTCAAAAATATTGTCCAACATAGTTGAAAAATATTTTCCTGCTTCAAACATTATCTTCGAGATCCCAATTTTTTTATATTGCACTATATGAGTGTTATAATTTCTGTCATAAATTTTAGTCGACATTTACTAAGCCAAGCATATTTTTCTCTCCGCTTCTGCACAATCGGTATTTGCTGAATTTCCTCAATATGTTTTCCCAAAATCAAATTGCTCCATAATTGTCCATGTCTATATGCACAAATATCTTCCATTATTTTTATACATTTCAAAATTCAGAATTTTATTATTTACAATTTATTTTGGTTAAATTAAAGAACCCCAACTAAGAAGATTTTTTCTTGTAACGCTTCGAATTTCGAGAATTTTGGAACGTTACAATATCACTCTTTATGTTCTAAATGGGTTTGGACCTGATATTCCAGCCTCTATTCGAGCACATGAGACCTCTCTTATGTTTGAAAAACATCATGACATACTTGTTGGTCATGAAAGCTACTTGAGACGTCTTGAAGCTTTATACACAGCCTTGGTTGCTATTGCCAATACCATCCAACAAAGTTCGCCTCCCTCCAAATACAAGCACATCTAACGTTCCATTAATGGTAATTCGCGTTAGCACCATAACACCAATGGCTGCTCTAATCACAGGGACAAATCTGATCAACCTCCAACTATTTGTTAGCTGTGTGATAAAGTTGGGCATTCGACAAATTCTTATCGCTCAGTTCCTAGAGAGAAATCAGTACATTGTGCCACTACCAGCAATTCTAATGATAGAAAATGGCTTGTATATTCTATTGCTTCCCACAACATCACATCCGATCTTCCTAATTTATCTGTTCATTAGAAATATGATGGCACAGATAAAGTAGTTATTGGCGATGGCTCAGGTTTTTTTCTCGAGAAATTTAGGCTAGACCCGAGCCGGCTCGAGTTTTTTTTAACATTAATTCGTGGCTGCTGCTTGCAACAGGCAACAGTCATAGCTGCCTATAAATACAGACAACTGAATTACACATGCAGCTATATTTATTTAATTTTTTACTTTTTTAACCTTTTAAAAAAAACTGGGCTCGACTCGTCACGGGTCGAAAATGGCCTTTGACGTAGCCCGAAGAGCCACACAGGTTGGCTCGAGCTGACATCTCAAAATGGGGCTCTACCCAAGCCTAGGCTCGATGGAACCAAGCCACGAGTCGGCTCGGCTCGAACTTTTTCCAAGCCAAGTCACGGGCCGTCCGAGTCGGCCAATCACATTAACATCCCTACTTTTACATTAACCAATACCCTTTGTGTTCCAAATATTCACAAGAATTTAATATATGTTCACAGTTTTACACGTTCAAATATTGTTTTCTTGAGTTTCACCCTTCTCATTTTATTGTTCCGAATCGGAGTACGGGGGCTCTCGATAAATGTCAAGATGGTGTCTATCCAATGCCAATGGCTTCTCCTACTAACAATTCTTTGGTTTTAGAACTAGTTGGTGAAATAACAACAACCAATACTTGGCACAAAAGGTTTGGGCATCTATCAAATAAAATTATTGATTTTTCTCTTCCAGTTCTAATGTCTAGATTTTCACCTACAACACTTTGTAATGCTTGTTAATGCAATAAGCATCATAAATTACATTTTTCTTCCACATCTCTTAAAAGTACTAATCCTCTTGAATATATTTACATTGACATTTGGGGGCCTACATCTTGCTATTCAATTGATGGGTATCCTTTTATGCATTGTTTGTTGACCATTTTACAAAATATTGTTGGTTGTTTCCAATTAGTCGCAAAAGTGATGTTCGCACAATTTTTATTCAATTAAAAGGGCTCATTGAAAAATAATTTGTTTTTCTTATCAAACATTTATATTCATACAATAGAGTGGAATATTATGCTCTTCGCCAATTTTTAACAAATATTTCAGTTAGTTGGCTTACTACCGCCCCTCATACACCACAACAAAATGGCACAAGTAAGTGTCAGCCTCGTCACATTGTTGAAACTGATCTCACCCTCTTGATTCAAGCAAGCCTTCCTTCATCATATTGGTCCTATGCGTTTCAAGCTACAGTTTACTTAATAAACTGTATGCCCTCTCCATTTTACAAAATAAAAGTCCATTTGAGTGCTTGTTTAGTAGTTACCCTGATTACAAAAATGTCAATGTTTCTCGTGGCTTCAACCTTATACCACTAGTAAACTTCATCCAAAATCAACACCGTGTCTTTTTCTCCGCTATTCAAACTCTCAAAATGCTTATAAATGTGTGGACATCACTTCCTGTCGCATCTATTTATCTAGGCAAGTAGTATTTGATGAGTATGTTTTTCCTTTTCATTCATCAACCCATGTTTATGTGCCTTCTTTGCCAATTTCAAATGCTAACACTCAAGACTTGGTTATACCAACGGTGCCTCCTGTTGCATTTACATCATCTACTACAGTAATTTAGATAGGGAATCCTCCTTCGACTTCGATTCAAACTCTTCAATCTCCAACAATACCTTCCCCCACTGCCCATGTCAATCCTTGTCCTCCCACTCGCACACATCAAATGACTACCAGGTCCATAAATAATATTCGTAAACCTAAACACTTGTACCTTGCCACAAAACACCCTCTCCCTCAACCTATTGAGCCAACTTGTATTTCCCTTGCTTTGAAAGATCCAAAGTGGCAGTGAGCAATGTCTAAAGAATTCACTGTCTTGGTCAAACATGGAACTTGGTCACTTGTCCCATCTAGTTCCAACATTAAACCAGTTGGATGCAAATGGGTTTTTCACGTTAAGCATAATCCTGATGGCAGTATTTCTCGCTACAAAGCACGGCTTGTTGTTAAGGGCTTTCATCAACGACATGGTTTTGATTACAATGAAACATTTAGTCCCGTTGTTAAGCTCGTGACCATTAGAGTTGTTCTCTCTATTGCTGTTCAGAAAAATTGACCATTTTATCAACTTGACGCTAACAATGCATTTCTACATGGCTGGCTTTAGGAGGATGTTTTCATGGTTCAGCCACTAGGGTTCATCGATCCAAATCTGCCCACTCATGTCTGTCGTTAGGAGAAGTCTCTACACTGTCTAAAACAAGCACCTCGTGCTTAGTATTAGGAATTAAGTAGCTGTCTAATTTAGTTGGGTTTTCAGCATTCCAAGTCCCACTCATTTCTATTAATCTACAATTGTTATAGAGTTATGTTATTCTTCCTAGTCTATGTGGATGATCTTTTAATTAATGGTAGTGATCCACTTGCACCATATCTAGAGTGGTTAACCACCTTGGTATTCGCTTCTCCTTGAAGAATCTTGGCCCTTTAAATTACTTGGTGTTGAAGTAGTTCTTGACACAAACATGTTATTTTATCCCAACAAAAATACATCCGTGAATTGCTTCTTCATGCCAAGATGGATGGTGCAAAGGCTGTTATAACTTCTATTGCTACCAAGGATGTTCTTCAAATTAATGATGGTTCTCCACCCACGGATCCCACGGAGTATCTTCACCTTATTGGTACCTTTCAATTCTTATCTCTAACTCGGCCAGACATTGCCTTCTCGGTGAATAAATTAGCTCAATTCATGCATCATCCTTCTCTGGTTCAGTGGACTACAGTAAAACGAGTTTTGCGCTACTTAAAAAGCACTCTTAATCATGGTATTTGCACAAACGCACTGGAAATCTTACTCTCCATGGGTTTTCTAATGCAGATTGGGCTAGAGACATGGATACCAGATGCTCCATGTCTGATTATCTCATTTTTTTGGTGATTATCCTATTTCATGGAGCACTCGTAAGCAATGTGTTGTTGCTCGTTCCTCTACTGAAGCAGAATATAGGGCTCTTGCTTCTGCTACTTCCGAGACTATATGCATTTGTTCTTTGTTTTATGAACTTGGCATTCCTATACCAAAACCCCCTTATTTGTTTTGTGATAATATTGGTGCAACTCAATTAAGTCTTAATCTAGTTCTTCATTAGAGGATGAAACATATAGTTGTTGATCTTCATTTCGATCGTGATCTAGTCTCCAAAGGAATGTTACACATCTCTCATGTTAGCACACACGATCAACTTGTGGACCTCCTCGCCAAAGCTCTTTCTCGACCGAGATTCCAAACATTGTGCACCAAGATTGGCTCATCTCATGTAACCATATTTATTCCTTTTTATCTAGTCTTGGTTATTTATATTTTTGTTATCTTTATTATATTTGAATAGCTGTTGATAATCTATTGTAACAATAACTATCCTTAGCCATTGTATTGTCTCTATATAAGACACAATTGAGTATGAATAAAATTAACTTCTGCAATTCTTTAGACCACTTGACATTTGCTGTGTTTGTTTTAAATTATTCACATTCAAATTCATGTAATATGTATGTGTGTGTGTGTGTGTGTGTGTGTGTTGAGCTTTCATAAAAATTACTTCCATGAAAAATGGTAATTTTTCCGATGATGATTTTCATGTTATTTTAATTCCCGAGAAAATTTTGGAACATTTTTTATTCAAATCTTAAACCAAACTTGGTTCAACTAAAAAATTTGATTAAAATCTAAGTCGAAATCAAAAATTAATTTTTAAATATCGCGTTTTTAAGGAAAGAGAGAAAAGAATACATATACAAAATTAACTCCATAATTACATGAGAGTTGAAGAAATCCTCCCACGTTAAACTTTTGTTCTTCGACAACTCCATGTTCATCTTTTCCATAAAAAATAAATAAGAAAAATAAAACAAAAAACAAAGGTGCACAAAGTTTCGAGGCCCAAAACAAGTCACAAACCCCCCCTAAAACGTGAAAACATAGTTCTCAAAAGGTAAATCAATTGTGTAATTTATTTAGTTAATGGGCAATATGTATATAAAATTTATTGGGTGTTTATTGTTTGGGTAGTCACAAATTTTTAGAATTTTAACCTCAATTTTCCAAAAATAAGATTTGAGGGATTTTGACCCACTTTTGGGTGAAGCGAACTCACATCATACAATCTGTGAAATACATGTACAATCGGACCTATGTAATTTTTAAAACCATTTAGTGTCTTTTGTGACCAGCCGTGTCTTGTGACTTATGGTCGGACTGTGGCCAATTTTGTGAATAGAAACGCATTTTACGTGTTTTATGTGACCCATTATGTATTTGTGATGAATCATGTGAAGTAGTATGACTATTTTTGCATATAATTTGTGACCTTAATAGTATGTAACATGTGTAGAGTCGGTGATTAAATAGTTGTATGTGACCTGCGTATTGTGTGACATGAAGTATCAATTATTGATGTATGTTACTTTTTTCATCTGTTGCAGGAATATGAGTATATTATATCGGAAGCTTTATGATGTCTTGGTAAAATTATTACAAATGAGCTAGGCTAGATATAACCGCACTGCTCTATAAACATCGTAAAATCAAGAAGGTCACCAACAAGGGAAAAGAAAAATTCGCAGGTGGTATAGTTATAGAATGAGATTTGATATTCTGTATGATAATCGAAGACACTATGTAATGCAAGGGAACTTTGTACTTCTCGTTTTATAATAGAGGTATACGTTTTTGGTTTTATGAATGTTTATTTCATGACTCATAGTATTGTGGTTAAATCTGATTTTCATAGGTTATGCCTATTGTATTTCATCGGTTATTTAGAATTCGTATATAGATATTCCTTTTGAAGTCACGGATATTTATTCAAGTCATATATCAAGTACTGTTTCCATGTCACAGCTCATATTTTTGTACTCACAGGCCACAATTCACAAAATTGTAATTTAATGTCACATACCCATTTTTTGTACATCTTTTGGAAGTCACATATACAATACTGACTACATGTTACAGATCATTAATGTATACTCACAGTTCATTTTTTTCATGTCACACATCCAGTATTAATGTATACATGTTACATATTTTTTTCAAGTCATGGTTCAAGTTACTGAATTTTTTTCTTGGAAGTCACATATCAAGTATTGTTTTCAGGTCACAACTCATATTCTTGTACTCGCATGTCACAATTCACTAGTCACATGTCATCTGTTAAAGTCACGTGACATTTGTGTAGGTTACTGAATTGTAATTTGATGTCACAGACCAATTTTTGGAAGTCATATATACAGTACTGACTCCATGTCACATATCATTAATTTATAGTCAGTGTTCATTATTCTCACGTCACACATCAAGTATTAATGTATACATGTTACATATTATTTCCAGGTCACAGAAAACAGAATATTGTGAATAGGTCACAGAGCAATATTATGGGGGTCAAAAAATAAAATACATGTCCATAATAAATATTAGCATTCACATGTGATTTGTCATTTGGTCACAGGTTTGTACATTGATACCAGGGCACATCTTCATGTTTACAAGTCACATATACATTTCCATAATTCACATGTCTTATTAAATAGACAACATAACTAGTTCCAATTTATTCATTCGTGTGCACAACTTACAGATATACGTCTCAAATCATATTTTGAAGGAATATTATTTGAACAAATAATATGTATAGTTACATGATATACCAAACACTATCTACAACCAATGATTGAAACAATAAAGAGAACATCGAAAATGAATTCTATAACTACTGAACCAAACTGCGGTATGCCCTTCGGTTGTGACCATTTTCACCACAACGTCCACATTTGACAATGATATTCCCATTTCTGCAATTTTTTACGAAAATGTTACTTAGTAATATTAATATAATTCAGGAATAATGCAGGTCACAGAGTCACATTACAAGCCACGTAATGAATTAATGCATGTAACACTAACTTTGTAAAATCACAACATGAAATATACAATTCACAGTTTTGTGTTACAAGTCATGTGATTAAGACTATAGGTTATCATCATTTTATACAATATCTTCTGTCAAGTGGTTTAGATTTAAGCCACATTATAAATTCAAGATCACATATATTGAATATAGGTCACCTTAACTTACTATTTCCAAAAATTCAACATCATGTACAAATGACCAATGGCATGAACTCTTCGAACATCACAATTACAAATCAAATTCACATGGAATCCAAGTTACAAACATAAACTGGATACAATTTTGAAATCCAATTTGCATTCAGTATTAATGAAGGTTATAGAGTCGCAATAAAATTCACAATTACAAACATAAAATTCACATGGAATCTAATGTATTTCAGGATTAATGTAGGTCACAGAGGCACAATAAAATTTACAGTTACAAGCATAAAATTCACATGAAATCTAATGTAATCCATGATTAATGCTGGTTATAGAGTCACATAATGAAGTAATGCATCTAACATTACCTTTGTAAAATGGTCATGGCCTGAAATATACAGGTTACAGTTTTTATATTACAAGTCATATGAATAAGACTACTGGTCAGCATAATTTTATACATATATTTAATCAAATTGTTTAGCTATAAGTCACAGTATAAATTCAGGATCACATATACTGAACACGGGTCGCCTAAACTTACGGATTTGCAAAAATTCAACATCATATGCAAACAAGCGATTGCACAAACTCTTCCAGCATCACAATTACAAGTAAAATTCACGTGAATCCAACTTATAAACATGAATATCAGACACAAAGCATGACATGCCTAATAGTAATTCAATTCATCAATTTTGCGATTTTTTCTTCGAACGTCAATATATATCAACTAGTGATAATATTCTTCAATCTCTGACATGAAATCTCTAATTAATATCAATTTCGACGATACTGAGACGGTAGATTATAGCTAGATACATTTCTGTTGATTTTTTCTCATGTTACGTGAATAATTGTGCTGTGTAGGGATGTGTGTGTGTGTATATATATATATATGTATATATATATATATATATATATATATCACATCAAGTGAGAATCATTTTTTGAACGATTTTAATCCTATTACAATTCAATTATTTTATAATAATACATTAATTTTCATTTTTCATTATGTAATAAATATACAAAATTCTTGTCAAGTATCAATTTTTCGTTATTAATTCTCAATTAATTAACATTAACATTAATCTAGACTCAATGAATTTTGATTTTATGAATCTTGATATGCATGAATTTAGAGTTATTATCAATGAATTTATTTCTATTCATGTATCTAAGACATTTAATTGATATTTAAATTTACATATTAACAATTAATTCTTATGTACCAAACGTAGTATAAAAATATTGTTAATTTGTAGTATTTCATCATAACAAAAAAATTAAATCATAAAAGTTGATTTTTGATAGTACAATTTTCTTTTTAGAAATTTACATCCTAAATTTTACTTTTATTAATTCGTTTGAGACTCATCAAATCCTTCCAACAAATTAGTATCAAATATTACTTTTACAATACTTATAAATTATTTCAGAATAATGTGTAATGCACATCTACTTTGACTAGTGTGTGTGTGTGTGTGAATAGTTTTGAAATTATAAACTTATTATCTTAAATTTGAAATGAATTATAGTTAATGTCGGAATTATGAATTTTTCCCTTAATTTTAACCATAAATTTCGTGGAACTCACAAATTTTCAACCATACACTTCATCAGCTTTTATTAAAATCTACTAAAAAATTGATTTTTATCTAAATCAAACATGATTTAATGTTTATTTAAGTAAATGAGCCACACGTGCAAAAGTACGATAATTGTTGCATAAAAGTAACAAATTTTTTAAAGAAAAAATTGACACAATCCATCCTTGGGGACCAAACTATGCTACAAAATTTATAAATTTAAGACGATGCTGCCCAAAGAATTAAAGTTGCATTTTGAAATAGTGCTGCAAATTGTTAAAGGCTAACTTAGACTATTCGCCAATTTTCGCAATAATAGTTTCGCAATAATAGCTTGGACCACGGATCATTCTAAATCCTGCAAAAAAGCTTGAAAAACTAAAGATTTTTGCATTGCGGCCTGCATAGTTCAAGTTATCGTGCATATTTCGAACAAATACAGATAACATAATAATGTGGATCAGACAATGCCAAAATAGAACCTCAACTAACCCCTTAATTAATCATAGTATTACATCACCGCTATAAAAAAAATATATTTCTCCATTTTTCAATTACTTTCGATTCACATAATCCCATAAAAAAGACCGTCACGTGAAAAGGTTAAACCTGTACATTTTTCTTATCATTCATCAAATATTGCTTCGTTAAATACCTTCCCAAAAATGCAAACTCGTCGAAGATCTATCACGTCAAACATCAACTTGGGGTTCATATACAAATGGGAACAATGCCATAAATGGGACTTCCATGCAAAATGTGCACTTTTTAACGTTAGCAAAAAGTTATTTTTTTCTTAAAACTACTAACACATTCCACAAATGTTCAATATGTTCATTGAGGTCCTTACTGCAGATTAAAATGTCATCAAAGTAAACTACAATAAAATTGCCTATAAATGCACACAAAACATGGTTCATCAAACACATAAAAGTGCTTAGTGCATTAGTGATTCCAAACAGCATGACCAACCATTCATACAAGTCATATTAGTTTTAAATGCGGTTTTCCATTCATCACATTCCCTCATTCGAATTTAATGGTAACCGCTTTTAAGATCAATTTTGTTAAATATGTATGCACCAAATAATTCGTCCAACATATCATCTAAACTAGGAATAGGATAACGATACTTTACCATTATATTATTGATGGCTCTGCAATCCACGCGCATTCTCCAAGTTTCATCCTTTTTTGGCACAAGTGAGACTTTCACGGCACATGGACTCATGCTCTCATTCACATACCCCTTGCTCATCAACTCCTCCACTTGCCTTTGAAATTCTTTTGTCTCATCGGAATTACTTCGGTAAGCTGGTCGATTTGGAATGACTGCGCCGGGTATGAAGTAAATTTGGTGTTCAATGCCTCGAATGGATGGCAACCCACTAGGCATGTCCTCCTGGAATACATCTCCAAATTCCTATAATAAAGAAATAGACAAACTAATGAGTGGTGGGTTTGATTCCTCAAAATTGAGAAGTGACTCCTTGTACTCCAACAAAATCATTTATTATCTCTCCACTATCACTATTTTCAACTCACTTCATTTTGCAAAGAAATTTGTTCTTGGCTTTTCTCTCTCTTGGAAGACCCCTCTTCTTTTCTCTCATGTGGCTCTTCTATATTTTTCTCCCTTTTAGCCACATCACTATTTTTTCTTACTCTCTTGCTTACTGTTTTCTCTGAGAAAAAGCAAAAATACATGGTATTGGCCAAAAATGAACATGTTGGTTTTTGGTGCTCCAATCTTCAATTCATGGGCTCAGAAACAACTACAATCGATATCACACGACTCAAGCTCGACCCAATACTTTCCTCCATCCGATTGCCACAAGTCTCACTCTTCTATTAACCTACAAAGGATCAATAATGGTGGATGTAATTAACCACAAAGGAAGGAAGATAAGAAGGGAGCAATGGTTTTACCAAGAACACCAAGAACAGCTACCCTCTTTCTTCACACACAATTGCACCACACTCACGTTTTGGAAAAGATGGGATTATATATATCAATTGGTTAGGTCACAAATAAATGGACCAAAGAACCAATGGAATGTGCCAACTTAATAACATGGTAAATGGGCCTAACAATAATCCAAAACAACAAACCAATCACAACCACCAATCAATCTCCAACTTGGACCTTCCAAAAGTGTGGGTAGTATTCGAGTCAAGCCAAATTTATGGTGTCGATGAATTTTCGAAAACTGTTTTTCACCATCGCCCGGATTTATTGGGTATCAAAACCCAACAAATCTCCACCTTGATTCCCAATAAATTGCAAGCAACTAAAACACACAGTTTATACTTACACAATCAAGGTAACCAATAAAATTGNAAGAGCAAATAAACATGCGATGGATATATCATATATAGGATAACATATAGATCTTTTCAAAACATGTTCACACAGAACCACATATTAATACCAAGTTAATCAACATGTCAACACATATGTAACAAATGCATAAATGACCCCACAAAAAGATTTCACCACACTTATCCTATCTCATTTCGTGTTACTCACACCTCGAGAACACATGTCGCACCTCATCGCCCACCATGTTCACTAGACTAATCACTCAACTTATGTGTAACTGGTAAGTCACAATAGATCTTAAGTTCTCGGGATAATCCTCTATCACCGCATCACTTCTCTCAACCTAAATGGATAATGAGTCTCCACCTAACAGAAGTTATAGAAATGCCTCTCTTACACTCTACCTGATTAGAGTCTCTTATAGATAAAGGATTCCAACATTTAATCACCTCTCCACTCATGATCCAAATGTCACACTCCACATCCCCGATACAAATCACCAATGTACCCCTAGGCATCTATACTTCACTTCACCAAAAGAAATACACCACACTGCTAATGCATCCCAAAGTCGCTATGGCAAATCAACACTTTTTAGCGATCACAAAGGTTGGGGTTCAATTCAAATTGACCCACGCACCACAAGGTTACTCTATCACCAATGCTCTAACAAATCTACAAAAAAATTATCCCACAAAGGAAAAGGTAAAGGTGGCACTCACAAAGAGAATAGAAGAAAGAGTTGGTTACTTCACTACACTCACAAAAGAGACTCACACAGAGAATGAAGTTAACTCTCACCGCAGATGAAGGAGAAAATGGATGCCCCTCTTACTTTTCACTACCACACTCTCT
>CAIGRN010161436.1:0-26948 GCA_903798345.1 Fraxinus anomala | reverse complement strand
ATTGCACGTTGCTTTCACCTAGTATTCTAAAAAAACCCAATATATTCAAAGCATGTTCTTTATTTTATTTCACTACAAGAAAGGGTATAATTATCCTTTTACATAAAAATTGTACCTTTTAATAGCCAACTGAAAAGCAGCGGACGAAAGTCCCAATTTCACAAAGAAAGGTACAAATAGAGCCCAAAATGTCAAACTGAAAACAGTAGGTTTTGAATGCAAAGTGACCCCACCTGTGCCAATAGTCTTTGTAATTTGACCAATGCTCTGTACACAGGGGCTTAGAGGCCCCTCCCAAAGTGTGGGCTCCACCCTTTTGTTTTGTTTTTTTTATTTATTTTGCTTATAGAGTCCATCCCTTTTGTGAGGGGCTGTGAATGCAATGCCCTATAAAAAAAGGTATTGCCTTGTAATTTTGTATCTGCAATGACCTGGGGTGGACCATAGTCAAGCCGTGTCAGGAAGCATCGTACCAAATTGACACAAGCCAATTTTAAAACAGGCCGTTGAGCCATCTTCCACTCAAAGAAAAGCTTTATTGAAAACAATTCTTTGTGCAAATGTGATAGGATTTTAAATAATGATACATTTCAAGACACATTGTACGTTTAAGAGGGTGAAGAGAAAAAAAAGGGGGGGGGGGGTGGGGGGGGGGGGTAGGCAGGCTCATTCAAGTTCAAGGTATTGTGATTTGAGGTTTAAATGTCGTGATTTAAGTATACAATCTTACTTATAAGTAATAGACCATCAGTTGAAGTTTTTTCCTAACCCAATATATACTAACGTTAAGTTTGTTGGGTTTGCAACACCTTGATTTTGATCTATTCTCATTCAGAGACTATGTTAGGTCAAACTTGACACACTTACAAAAGTTTAACTATCTTCAATATTCACATTAATATGTTGTTAGACGTTACCAATGACAATAGCATTTGTAGGCATTAACCTTTACAATAGTCTGAGCTCACGAGTGAAAATATGTTGTAAATAGTAAGTTTATTAGTTAGAAATTATTACTATTGTATCCCTAATTATTCCCTATAAATATGAAATTTTGGTTCTCAATAAGATACATAAAAATCTATTGATTTCTCTCTAGTTTATAAGACGTTATCAGCATGAAAACTTAATTTTTCAAAGTTTAGTAAAAGTAGTAATTTTTTAGCAAGCGTAATTATCTATCACGTGTACCAATATCAATTTGGTGACACGTGAGTTATTTTTATATATACATGTGCATCATAACAATTTTTTATACTTAACATCATCATATGCATTATAACAATTTTTATAAGCATCATCTGGCGACGGCTTCTTCTTCTGCTTTAGTTAATGTTTGGTTCAATACACGCCATAATTGGTTTTTAAAATTCATGCCATAACTATCATTTTTTTGCCTTTTCTGCATGCCATCAATTTTCTGTGCTTTAATAATTCTGCATGCCATAATTAGTATTTGACGTTCTGCAAGCCATATAAATACATAGTAGGATACACGACATAATTCGTGCTTTAATACACGCCATCAATTTTTCTGCATGCTTTTTTTGCATGTAACCATAATTAATGAATTCAAGCTAATATTTTACGTGTGTTAATATTTTATTTAATATTATCATTGTGGTAAGTAAATGAATGTTTCATCATCGTTTTTTTATGTTTAGTAATAAAACATTAATTATTTAATTCATTCTTAATTTTTGTTCTTGAAGTAGCAAAACTTTATAATTAATATTGTAGAAGAATATTAATCATAAATCTATCTATTACAAATAGTTTGTTGTTGCTCTTGAAGTAGTACAATATTATAATTAATTCTCCAGAAAATATTATCTCCCCCTAAAGAGCGTGAATTATAATTTTTAATATTTCAGAAGAATATTAACATATTGCTATTGAAGAAACAATAGTAGAATATAGCGTACTACTTCAATTTGCTCCTAAAGAGCTTGGATTTTAATTTTCAATATTTCATAAGAATACATATTATTCTTGAAGAAGTAATAATAAAAAATAATGTTATTTATCATTATGACGATAAAGTATCGGTAATGTATATGTGAAATAATGAAATTGATCAGTTCAATTTTTATGAGAGAGAATGGGAGAAAATTGAAAGAAATGTGAAGGATAATGAATTACCACATCACATATATTCCATCATCATAATGATAAATAGCATTACTCATAGTAAACTATAACACACTCTTGAATTAGGATATTATAATTCTCATTTATATTCTAATTAGATTTTACTTGCTCTCGAAAAGAATGATAATATAAAATCTAATATAACTTATAGTTTTACTCCTAAAAACTAAATCTTCACATAATTTATTACTCTAAACAATCATATGTTATTACTCCTGAAGAGCGTGATATTATTGTTATTCTGAAATGAATAACGATTTAGACTTTTAAATATTTTAGAAGAATATTACAGAATTCTTTGAATCAATTAATACAAATCAATATTCTTAAAAAAAAATGTGTTACTCTGAAAGAAGCGCAATTTCATATTTATTAATATTCTTGAAGAATATTAATATTCATGAAGAATATTATTTGGTTATTCTTGAAAAATCACAATTCAGACATTTCAATGTAAATATTGTATTGATCCTGGATAATTACAATTTTAATTAAATTACTTCTAAAAGCACAATAGTTTATTTATTTCAATATTCTTGAAGAATATTTGTTTGAGACTCTAGAAGAGTCAATATTGTGTGATAGAAGGGATAAACTTAATATTGCTAGTAATTTGTTATTTACTAAATTAAAAAGAAACCTACAAAGTTTTTAATAGTATTTCTTAATTGGTACAATATACTTAAATCTAGTAACCATTTTCATAAATATTGTATTGAGCTAGATGTTCAATACTCTTATATTTTATTGTTTGACGAGTCCGTTAGAGCATCATCGGATCAATAATGATGCGAAATTAAAAATTCAACTAGATATTTAATGAAGAACTAGAAAATCTTTCAATTCAAAGAATTCCTATATAGTATTTGTTCTTGAAAATTGGTCTTTGATCGTCACTAGCTAAAATAGGGACTGAATTTCTTATATTTCTAAAAAATTAATTAGGGCGATATATGAGGCCTTGTCACCCTCCCGTTAACTATCTAGATATTATTTGTTTCTAATAGATTTGATACATCTATTAGATGATTGCATGGTGTTTGCAACCTAAAGTTTGTGAAATAATTGCTCATAAGTTAAATAATGAGCATAATTTTCAGATTATACAATTAAGATGACATGCCTTGTTAATATTAGTTTCAACACTTTAATAAGTGTTAGTTGGAATATCGATAAATGGTTTAATGTTATTGCTTGTTAAACACCTCTAATCAATTATTAATCATTACTTTTGAGAAACAAAGTACTTCCCATTTCTGTATAGATGATGCTATTACGCATCATTCCAATATCATAGTTCTTTTTGTTATAATTGACATATGGTCAGAGCCTAATTTTTCTATCTAATTATTTTGTTAGTGTAATATATGTAAAATTAATATACCACAATGCATTGAGATAGAAAGTAAAGAATGGTGAGAATAATGGTAGTTTGACCTCTTATCCCAAATGTGTATGGCGCAGTAAAAATGATTGTCAATTGATTAAACAATTCTCTCAGCATTAGGGGAGGAGTTAAGAACCTGAATAAAATGTACAAATGCATCGTTATCTAAATCTTTGCAAAAGATAATTCGAACCATAAGTTCAAAAGATAATTTATTTAGATGTACTTACTGACCAGAGAGAACAATAATATCTCACACACCGCTTTATATGCCCCAACTCGAGTTAATGTCTTGGAGGACAATTAGTTAATATTATATTTAATGGCATGCTTGAAATTTGATGATAATCAATTCTAATATAAAATCTCCAAAAGAGAAATGGAACATATAAGAAAGATGGTTCCATTTAGGAGGCATACACTTTTGGAAAGTATTTCGACATAACAAATTATAAAATTTCAGAAGAGTTTTAGGTACCTGATATGTTATAAATTGAGATATCTCAATAAATTATGTCATTATTAACAAATAAATAAAATTGAAAATAAATAGTTGTTGACAATATTTTTCTACATAATATAACAATTCATATTATGTGTAGCAAGGATATCGAAACAAATTCATCATGTTTGAATTAATGATTGACCAAATAAAATGAAGCAATTATAGTAAAAGAATTTACTAGAGAAACCTGAAATTTCTGGATCTCGATTTGAACACCAAAAGGACACTTATACAAAGTGAAAATGAAAAAAATAAAGTCATAATCTGAAATGTACGACTCTTCACATAATGAATTTTGCAAAGACTTGTATAAATAGATAAGTTATCATGTGGTGGATGTAATCACAAATGTTTACCTTATTAGTCTAACAATGCATGTAATTTGATATGCATATAATAAATTTGATTATAGCCAACACATTTAGATGGCTATTATTGTTATCTTGAAAGATTTAATATGCTTGAACCATATAATTTAGGTGATATTATTATGAGGGGAGTAAATATACATTGTGCTCTTTTTTCCTTGATTAAGGTTTTGATTCATTGGGTTTTCTGGTAAGGTTTTTAATGAGATAACATTTTTGGCGTATTCAAAAGAATAAATGTACTCTTTTTCATTTATTAGGATTTTTTCCACATGGTTTTTCCTAATTGGGTTTTAATGGGCCATATTCTTTGCGTAATGAATGTCCATAACATATAAGATATTTACCCTCAAAATAATGCTTTTATATGTATGAGACTCCTGAAGAGATCATTAAGAGCTATTTTTTGAATCACCATGTTACTACAATCATCAAGTTTTGTCCAACTGGGTTTACTTGAAGACATTGACGTACAAAACATCAATATTGAAGATATTGACATAAAAGATATGAATCGCTTGATACAAGAATTAAAATTAGGGAGAGTAGTTGTAATCTTTTTCCTTCGATCAAGTTTTGTCCTACTAGATTTTTTTGACCAAGTTTTAATGAGCCAGCATTTTACTATTGTAAATGATTTGTACTCTTCTTCCTTTTTTTTTTTGGTATTTTTTTCCCATCGGGTTTTTGCTAAACAATGTTTCAATACAATAGTTATTATGTAAATAATCATTCATGGGAGAGTGTTATAAATAGTACGTTTATTAATGAATGATAATTGTATCCTTATAACCCTAAAAATTATTACTATTATATTCCTAACCCTTCTTTATAAATTTTGGTTCTCAATAAAATACACACAAATCTATTGATTTCTCTCTATTTTCTATCTAGTTTATAACAAAATAATAATTTTTTATAAATGTTTTTTGCAATATATTAGGTATGTAATATACCTACATCGCATTTACCTATAACACATTAAATTTGACCATTCAAGGTAATTATAGTTTCATTTAATGTCAACCGAGTGAGTATACTTCAAATTTGTTAAATTGTGTAACTAGATATTAATTAAATTTTAATCAAATAACTTCATCAAATTTTGTCACTTGGAATGACGAAAATTAATGACGTGACAATAGAAAAATGATGATCACTATTTATTTCACTAAAATTGTACTTCATACTAGAAACTAATATTTACATGTAATAACCATCATTTATTGACTTCTACATTGTCAATATATGTCGATGAAATTGGAGTGATAGAAATCAAATTAAAATGTAGTTACCCAATTAAATAAAATTGAAGTACAATTACTAGATGGGGCACAAACCGGGGCATAGTCACCACATATGAAATTTATCTATAAGATTTGGTCCACACATTACATTAATACCTTAACAAAATCACACCAATAATTCAAGAAAATGAGTTGAGAAT
Organism: Fraxinus anomala; assembly: GCA_903798345.1. Lineage (NCBI taxonomy): Eukaryota > Viridiplantae > Streptophyta > Magnoliopsida > Lamiales > Oleaceae > Fraxinus > Fraxinus anomala. Next base: position 21,090 of record CAIGRN010161436.1, on the reverse strand, counting down.
CTCCAAGCTCAATCATGTCCCAAGATTTTTCCATTACAAGAGAATGTGCATTGTGATCTTGTAAAGAAGTTAGTTTGTGAAAAGAGAAAATTAGATTATATGCATTGGTTAATAAGTTTGACTTTGATATTTATTCTTCCGATTGCTACTCTTGCGGTAGAAAGTATTTCTGCAATAAAAATGTGAAGAATATACTGCACATTTGGATTGAAGATCTTTGGATGAATGAGTCTCATTTTGCGTCGAGTAACATGTATTAAAAAGGTCTTGTGTGTGTTTGTTGTAGTAAAATGTTTCCAAATGTGACATGTGAAGTGTCTATATTTATGTGACAAGTGAAGTTTAAAGTGTGACTTGACGATATTTTCTTATTTACGAGTAAATTAATATGTGTCATTGATTGTGACCTTGAAATTATTCATTTATTACAGTAATGGAGAAGCAATTCTTCACAAGAATGAGGACGTTCTCTATCCAAAACACAATAAATACAATATTGGAATACAAATAAATGAGATTTGAATTTAAAAAATAAACTTGAGATAATATTATCCTAATTATCAGATTCGTGAAGATACAAAATAAGATACTAATTTAATTTTTATTTTTATAATAAATACCTTATTCGATTTGTGAAAAATTAAATCAACAATCTGATTTATGAGAAAGAAAAGGCTAAAATGATTTGGTTCTCAATATTTCACCATACAATTGAATGGTCCCAGTAAATAAATAAATAAAAATATTTAAGAAATTAATGGTAACACGGCCCAACTAATGGCCTTCCCTAAAAAAAGGACAGTACAACGGAAAAACTCGTATCTACATCATTATAATATAAAAATTCACGATCTACTATGTGACATTTTTTAATCCAAGAAAGACTTTGTAATTTAGTAATTATTTTAAGAAATACTATATACTAAATTTAGACCCCTAAAGTCTTTGTATCTGACATATTTTCAAATTATCCTAATATTAAGTTGGACATTCAATGTATAATGAAAATGACACTGCAAGTTCAATAAAGAATTTTCCACACTTTTTATGTATTGACAGGTTATATACACACACACGCACGAATGTCTGCTCTATTTTAGAAAGTATACAGCTGGTAGACTAAGGTAAGGCTATAGTTACATAATCTATATCAGTTACAAAATATTAAAAAATATTCTACTATGATACAACAAGATTTAAGGCTGATTTGTCTTTTTGATGCTTTGCTGTTGATGCTCAAAATCTTCCTTTATACGCCCCCTCAAGATTGGGGTTCCATCAGCTACACCAATCTTGTTCCTTAATAATGTTGTTCTCTGCCTTGAAAGAGGTTTTGTCAACAAGTCTGCTAATTGATCTTAAGTATGAACATGTCTAACATTCAGACTTCCACATTGCACTAATTCACGCACAAAATGAATATCAATTTGAATGTGCTTCATGCGCGAGTGTTGAACCAAATTAAAACTGAGATGAGTTGCACCAAGATTATCGCACAGTAGTATAGGGGCTGTTTTGAGTGGAAATCCAAGTTCATGAAAGAGTGCAACCAGCCACATTGTTTCTGGTGCCGCGTTTCCAGAGCTTGGTATTCGGCTTCGGTAGTGGATCGTGCAACGATTCGTTGTTTCTTTGAACTCCATGAGATAGGATTTGAGTCTAAGAAACTTATGTAGGCTGATGTTGAGGTTCGATCATCCATATTGCCCGCCCAATCAGCATCCGAGTACGTTGTTAATGCTGGAATTCCAGATTTTGAGAGTTGTATGCCATGAAAGATCGTTTGTTTCAAATATCTGAATAGCCTCTTTGTTGCCGTCCAATGAGTAGTTGTTGGCTTATGCATAAACTGAGATAATTTGTTGACGGCAAAAGAAATATCAGGGCGCGTCAAAGATAAATACTAAAGACTTCCAATTACACGCCAAAATTCAGAGCTATCCACAGAAGCAGTACCATCAACTAGCTGAAGAGATGTGATGGTGGAAAGTGGTGTCGAGACATTATTTGCACCACTCATATTAGTGCTAGCTAACAAGTCATGAACATACTTGTGTTGTGACAAAAAAATTCCAGCCCGAATAGGTACAACTTCCATTCCTAGGAAGTAATGAAGTCAGCCCAAATTCTTTAAAGAAAACCTGTCCCCCAATTTTTTAATAGTGGCAACCAGAAAATTTGAGTGATTGTTTGTAATGACAATATTATCAACGTACACCAAGCAATAACAAATTGTAGAATTTTCTTTGTAAATAAACAATGATGGGTCAGCTATGGAATTCTGGAATTGAAGCTCAAGAAGAGCATTCTTGAAGGCTGTATACCAAGCCCGTGGGGCTTGTTTGAGGCCATATATGGCTTTCTTCAAACTGCAGATATAATCAGGCTTGTTTTGATCTTTAAAACTATGAGGCTGCATCATATAAACCATTTCAGTTAAATCTCCGTGAAGAAAAGCGTTATTAACATCCATTTGCCTCGATGACCACCCATTCATAAATGTTATAGATAAAATTGATCTAACTGTTGCAAGTTTGACTACTGGGCTAAAAGTTTCTTTGTAGTCTAGTCCAAGACGTTGGTTATACCCCTTCGCAACAAGACATGCTTTGAACTTATCAACCGAGCCATCACTTTTCCGCTTGACTCTGAACACCCATTTACACCTTACTGGTTTGCAATTAGTAAGAGGTGGAATTAAATCCCAGGTTCTATGCCTCATTAGTGTTGTGAGCTCATGAGACATGGCTTAGCGCCTGTGAGGTTGAAAAATTACCTGACTCACAGATGTGGGTTCGATGGTCTGAGGGATTGGGTGTTTGGTCATAGTATGAATTTGCTTGGGTTTGAAAATATTATTCATGGACCGAGTTACCATGGTGTGAACCCATTGATTTTGAGCACCCGAAATGGGAGGATTTTAGGTAGTTGCTCTTGGGATTATCTTGGGTTGACCTATGTTTTACCCGGAAGACATAAGTAATGGTGATTCATCAGAAATTCCATGAACAAGAGATGAAGCATTTGGGTTGGATGAATTTTGACCTAGGGTTTCTACATAAGTAAAATCATGTGAAGATTGAGAGTTATCGAGATAACCCAAGGAGGATGCGATGGCGACGAGGACACTTTTCAGAGACATAGGTGATGACATCGAAGCAGGTGGCATAGGCGGAGTCACAGGAGCAATTGGTGGTTCGACATGGAGAAGAGAGAAGAGTTTGGATGTGGATTGCATTGTTTTTGTCGTGGTTGAAGGCAACTGAGTTGAGAACAGAGTGTTATTTTCGTCAAATAACACATGACGCGAGAGATATGTTTCATGGGCTTTTGGGTCCAAACATTTGTATGCATTTTGAGTTGAATAGTACCCAATAAAGACACATGATACAAATTTGGGTTGCATTTTATTTGTGTTATAGGCTCGTGTGAGTGGGTAACAAAGGCACCCAAACTTTTTAAATTTGAGGTAATTTGGTTTTTGACCAAAAAGAGCCTCAAATGGTGATTTATTTTGGAGAAGAGGTGTGGGTTGTCTGTTTATGAGATATGAGGCATTATGGAATGGATGTACCCAATATGGGAGGGGCAATGATGCATCATGAAGAAGGGTGAGATCGGTTTCAACAAGGTGACGATGACGACGCTTGGAGACACCATTTTGTTGTGGGGTGTATGGGGTGACTATGTAATGACTAGTACCATGAGTGGACAAGTATGATTTTAGTGCAATAAACTCACCACCATTATCAGAATACAAACTTTTGATTTTTGTTTGGAAACGATTTCCAACAAACTTTTTAAAATGTGGAAAAAAATACTAGTCACACCGGATTTGGTAGTCAAAGGATAAAACCACATATATTTGGTGTAGGATCAACAAAAATGATGTAATATTGAGATCCATCAACTCCAGTATAATGAGCGGGTCCCCAAACATCAGTGTAAATTGTTTCAAGTGAAACATTGCTTTGAAAACTGGTAACACGAAAAGGTTGCTATTGTGCTTTATTGATAGAACAAGAACTACATAACGATGACACTTTTTTTGTGGTGATAGGAAGAGAAAAAAGTTGAACAAGATTTTTGACTATTGGTATTGACGGATGTCCAACCCGCTTGTGCCACCCATCAATCGAAATTCGTTCATGTACATTAGCAACCATTTTTGAAGAAGGTGCTACCATTGATTCTGAAAAAGTGTAGACATCGTTTTCACATGCGTCTCTTAGTAGGATCGCCCCCGTATTCTTGTCCTTCACAAAAAAAATGAGATGGCTGAAATTCTACAAAAACATGGTTTTGTTTAGTTAGATGATGGACAAAATTAATTTTTTGCAAAGATTAGGTACACAATGTGTATCACATAAGACAAAGGTTCGTTTAGGTGAGTACAAGACCAAAAAACCTATACGCGAAATAGGCAAACCTGAGCCATCACCAATCACAACTTCATCTGTGTCATCATATTCAGAATGAATACTTAAATTTGGAAGATCTCCCGTGATATTATGTGAGGCAGCCGAGTCTAGAAGCCAATTTTGATCTTTTGCAGGAGCAGTTGTAGTACAGTTGAGAGTGACCTCACTTTGGCTTAGTTGTGGAAGGGCTTTGGCAATGTGACCCAACTGATCACACATTTGACATTTTGGCTGGCGTCTGTTAAAATTATTGGGCTTGCTATTTCCAATTCCTTGCCTTCGGCCATCACGCTGGTTGTGAGTTAGGTTTGAGTTATAATATTTGTTTGGCCCAGACTGCTTATTAGATCCCTTAGTCGATGACCTTCCCTGCGAAGGAAATCTTCTCGTGTAGTTAGCAGCAACAATATGTTGTTGAGTTGTAGCCTCCAGTGGGCGTAGATACACCTCGTGCCCCATTAAGAAATCATGTAGTTTTTCAAACGCCAAGGATTTCTCCCTTGCTCGAATTGGCGCTGCAATCTTCCGAAACTCTGGTCCTAGACCATTCAACACATAGAAGGTTAGATCATCGTCTGAAATAGGATGATCAATAATAGTGATTTCATCTGCCAGGGCCTTAACAACGTGCAAGTAGTCTGGAATCGATCGATTCCCACTTTGAATCAAGGTGAGTTCCTCTTTAAGTTGCATAGCTGTTGTTCTTGATCGACTAGCATAGAGTGTGTTGAGTTTTTTCCATGCCTCATGAGAGGTTTTTGTCATTACAATTAGAGGGGTAATAGTGGGTAATGTGGAGGCTAAAATTGCATCGAGGATAAGCTTATCCTGACGAACCCAATGAGTCTTATTCAATTCGACAGTGGGAGTACCAACATGGAGGGGCATATGGAATCACCATTTACGTAGTCGAGTAAGTCGTAGCCTATAAGCAAGGCTTCGAACTGTGCTCGCCATTGAGGAAAGGTAGAGGTTGTCAATTTTTCATTGATTTGTGCAATGATATTAAGAGTAATAAGAGGTTTTTGGAAAGCTGATAAGGGTTGGGTGTTAGGTTGAATTGAGGGATTTTGATCGGTTGAGGAAGACATTGTGGAGTGTTGGATCGTAGGCTCGTTTGAGATCGGAGGCTCTGATACCATATAATGAAAATGCACTACAAGTTCAATGAAGAATTTTCCACACTTTTTATGTATTGACAAAGTTATATATATACACACGAATATCTACTCTATTTTAGAAAGGATACAACTGGTAGACTAAGTTAAGGCTACAGTTACAGAATCTATATCAGTTTCAAAATATTCAAAAATATTCTAATGCGATACAACAAGATTTAAGGCTAATTTGTCTTTTTAATGCTTTGTTGTTGATGCTCAGAATCTTTATACAATGTGCTTTCAAATATGTTACATAATTCAGAAAGGCAGAAATTGGGAAAATCGTATATCAAGCTGTCTGTGAGATAATCGTCTTTTTCTTTGCTTTCCATTGTATCTATCAATCAAGGAGTTCTTCCTGGTGTAGAAACATAACATTCATTTACTAGTTCTACGTCGTAGAAGTATTTCTTTACATCCTATATATCTGGTGATTTCGAAAATGTAAAGATGGGTAGTGATGGCTTGGTTAAAGTCATTGGTATTGGAAATGCGTATTTGAAGATGAGTAATGGTTCAAGGTTGATTCTTGAAGATGTGAAGCATATTCCAGACATCCATTTAAACTTGATTTTTGTAGGAAAACTTGATGATGATAGGGATGGCGGTACCTTTAGTAATAGCCACTGGAAGCTCACTCAGGGTGCTGTGGTTGTGGCTCGAGGCAAAAAGGTCTCTATGTTGTATGGTTTGCAAGCAAAGCTTTCCAGTGACATTGTTAATGCAATGGAGGATGATGGTATAGTAGAGTTGTGGCATAAGGGACTTGCTTACATGAATGAGAAATGATTAGTTATATTGGGAAAGAAAAGTGTACTCAATGGATTGAAAAGTACACATCTGAAAATGTGTACTCACTAATTGTCTGGGAAACAAAGCAGAATTTTCAAAGAATTTCCCCCCTTTAAGAATGTCGAAATACTGGATTTTATTCATTTAACTTTGTGTGGTCCTATGAAAACAATAACACTCGGTGGCTCCAGTTACTTTATAACCTTTATAGATGATCATTTAAGAAAGTTATAGGTTTATACCTTGAAGACAAAAGATCAAGAGTTGATTGTGTTCAAGCAATTTTAGGCTCTAATTGAAAGACAGACTGAGAAGAAGCTGAGGTGCATTCGAATAGATAATGGAGGAAAGTATTGTGGTCTTTTTTGATGAGTATTGTAGACAACATGGAATTCGACATCAAAAGACAACTACAAAAACTTCTCAATTAAATAGCATAGCTGAAAGATGAACGTAACGGTGTGTGATGTCGCAGGCACCCAAAAGTAATACCTTAACTTCTAAAACTAATGTAGTAGTGGAAGTAAGGGTAGATCCCACGAAGAGTATGTAATTCAATGTTTTATGCTTTCTACAATGATTGGGGGGTTTTTTGTTTGTAAACAATTGTAAATAAAGAAATTAATAATAATGAAAATTAAATTAACGAAAATAATCAAAAGACTAACCTTGGTCCAAGTTAATATCCACCTTCAGAACTTTACAATTGATCATCAATGCAAGTATAACTCAATCCATATTTTGAATATTCGCCGTTGAAATTAATTCATGTCTCTCCTTAATTTTAGTNATAATAATGAAAATTAAATTAACGAAAATAATCAAAAGACTAACCTTGGTCCAAGTTAATATCCACCTTCAGAACTTTACAATTGATCATCAATGCAAGTATAAATCAATCCATATTTTGAATATTCGCCGTTGAAATTAATTCATGTTTCTCCTTAATTTTAGTTAGTTAGAACCCGGCGTTCTAATTAACCCTAATTATTAAATAATTCCAGACTAGCGCTCAAGATTCAATTTAATAATAGCTTTACACAATAGAAAAATCGATGACATAGATAACACAAACACCAGCGATTGCATTCAATCTATTTAAATATTCTTCTTAAAATTCAATAACATCTATCGCAGAAAATCATCAAACTCTAGTGTTTCACAAGTTAAAGAAATCAAACAATTACGGATTTGATGTTTAACTTAGCTGTAGATTGTAACGAATAACAAACTAGTAGGCCTCTTAGCAATTAAACATAACAATCATGGAAATAAACGCAGAAGAATTTTAATACTCAAAAACATGAATTAAACTAAGAAAAATCATTTAGTTCTCACAATATGTGGTTCCGAGACTTCAATCTCCTTTGACAAAGTGTAAAAGTTTAGTTACAATTCATGAATCTAAAAGAGAAATAATGATGAATGTAGTTTAGAGGCATTTTTTACGTTCTGGGTCGAGTTTGGTATTTAAAGGATGCCAAAAAGATTGCATTGAATTGTTACCAAAACAAAAATAAGGAAAATTAGATCTTTTCCCTTTTAGCCTTGAGGCGCTTGCCTAGTGCAACCTAGGGCGCATGCCTTGGGAGGTTTGGAAGTCTTAGGCTAGACATTTTTGGTCTGGGGCGCGCGCCTCTTCTGCAGGCGAGGGTGCGCGCCTCGCCTAATTTCCGGTAGCTGAACAGCTCTTAATATATTTGTCATAACTTTCTCTTTCAATATTATATTAAGACGATTCAAGATGTGTTGGAAAGCTAACTCAAAGGGTTACAATGTTCCTTCAGATATCATCTTCCAATTCGATCATTTGCCATGTCAAACATGGGTCTCTCATCCTTTTGATATCTTCTTTCATCCAATTGACTCATAACACTCTCAAATCTTCATCGTGAAGTTCCACATAACTTTTGAGTATTTATATTTCAGTCCCCAAACTTCGTTTTCTTTCATTTTAGCCCTTATTCGCTTATTTCTTCCAAATTACGTCGTATCCATAGAATTGCCACCTAAATCAAAATATGAACATAATGAGTACATTTTAGCACTGATTAATCATACGAGCACATAAAATAAGGAGGGACAAATATGCACTTTACATTACTATCAGTAACATTGGTTGAAGAAGTGGGATGTTTCGAGTTGCCAATATTCTTTTGTGGTAAGGCATTGTGCACGATAGTACATGTGTTAAATCTTATATCTTGTATTCCCTTACAGTATGATATACCAGACAGGGTTTGAAATGGTAAGGATGTTTCTTATGATCACTTACATAAGTTTGGGTGTAAAATATTTGTGCATATTCCTAAAGGTGAGAGGTACTAGTTTGATGTGAAAACACGATACTCTTTGTTTATGGTCAAGATGAGTTTAGATACAAGATTTATAATCCAGTTGAGAAGAAAATATTGAGAAGCAGAGATATCGTGTTTGTTGAACATCAAACGATTCAGGATATTGAGAAAACAATAAATTTGTACGTTAGAAGGGTCATAGTTTTATTGATTTGGATATGGTTCCTATGAAGAATTTGCCAAGTCAGGTTGAGGATGATGTTCAAAATGACCACCAGGGTATATTTGATGTTGAAGCTCCCTTACATGCTCATGCATATGATAAGACTGATGAGTAGTTGATAGTGCCAGATATTATATCAAAACCAGATGTTCCACTCAAGAAGTCTACTAGAAATCGATATCCTTTCACACGATACTCAGCAGAGAAATATGTGTTATTGACTGAAGTGGGAGAGTCCGAGAGTTATGTGGAAGCCATGGAAGATGAACATAAGATAGAGTAGGTTGAGGCCATGCAAGATGAAATGCAATTATTGCATGATAACCACACCTTCGAGTTAATGAAGCTACCTAAGGATAAAAGATCTTTGAAGAACACATTGATCTATAGGTTAAAGCAAAATGATTTCACTACACAGCCACTATATAAAGCTAGATTGGTTTTAAAAGGGTTTGGTCAGAGAAAATGTGTTGATTTTGATGAGATCTTCTCTCTAGTTGTTAAGATGTCATCTATTAATATTGTTCTTGGTGTGGCAGTTAGTCTCGACTTAGAAATTGAGCAGATGGATGTGAAAACTGCCTTTCTTCATGATGATTTGGAGGAGGAGATTTATATGGAGCATCTAGAGAGTTTCGAAGTGAAAGGGAAATATGATTGTGTGCAAGCTAAAGAAAAGTCTTTATGGTCTGAAGTAAGCACCGAGACACTGGTACAAGAATTTTGAATTTGTTATGGGGGAGGAAGCCTACAAGAAAACAACTATTGTTCACTGTGTATTTGTTTATAAATTCTCTGATGATGATTTTATCATTTTATTACTCTACGTTGACAATATGTTGACTCTTGATAGAAATACCTCAAGAATTGACTGGTTGAAGAAAATTTGAGTAAGTCTTTTGTTATGAAGGACTTGGGACAAGCAAAGAAAATCCTTGACATACGAATCAGTCGTGACAAGAGTGCCAAGAAGTTATATTTGTCACAAGAGATATATAAGAAAGTGATTGAGAGATTCAGTAAGGACAAGGCTAAAGTGGTTAGCACTCCTTTTACTACCCATTTCAGATTGAGCATTGAGCAATGTCCTTCTACAGATAACAGAAAGGAAGACATGGAAAAAGTTCTTTACGCCTCTGCGGCAGAAAGTTTAATGTATACAATGGTCTACACAAAACCATATATAGCTCATGCAGTTGGTGTAGTTAGCTGTTTTCTATTAAATCCAGGAAGACATCATTGGAATGTAGTTAAGTGGATCTTGAGATATCTTTGAGGCACTTCAAAGGCATAGTTTATTGTAGTTTTGTGATAGCTAGAGTGCTATTTATTTTGCTAGAAATTTCAATTTTCATGTAAGATCGAAGCACATTAATTTACGATACCATTGGATTAGGGATATGTTGAATAAGAAGTTGCTGGAAGTTGAGACAGTTTATATCGATCATAATGGTCATGATATGTTGACGAAGAAACCACAAAAAAGATTGAAAATTGTTGAATTGTTGGAATGTTGAATTCCTCCTCATAGTTGGAAGTGAGAGATTTGTTGAGTTATTTCCACTTACGAGGAGGAAAGCCCATATTTGGGATCTTATATTATATTCTAAAGCCCATTATGGTGTTAACCCTAAGGATGAATATAAATACAAGAAGATTGAAGAAAATAGGAGTCTAACCCATTTTTGAAAAGAGAGGAAAAGCAATTTTTTTCTCTGCACCTAGATTTCATCAAAACTCTGATCTCGAGTCGTCAGTGGTTCGATCGAGCTGAAATCTGAAGGAGAGGTTCACAAGATACAGACCTACAATATGAATGATGGAGATCGGATTTTGCATCGAGAACATTGGTTAATGTGCACGAACAGTAATAAGATTTTTGGCATATTTTTCCTATTTCATATTATTTTGTCGAGATCTTTGTTATCTTGAAAAAATATACATAGTAGCCTCTAGTTGTAGTAGAGAAGATTTTGTGTACCAATTATTTGATTGATAGTAGAGTTTTGATTGGACTGGGTCCCGTGGGCTTTATTCCTCACATTAGAGAAGTTTTTTCACATAAAATAATTGCTTGTGTTTTTGTAGTTGTGTGATTGATTTCTTTGAAATATTTTCAACATATAGAATTGTCAGGAAATGAGTTTTACTTATTCGCTTTTGGAAGAAAAATTATTTCGTTGCGTCTATTTTTTTGCATCTCTCCCGACATGCACATCTAGATAGAACAAAATAATAGAGCCAACTAGGAGTGATGAACTGGAATATAGAACTTGGTTCTAATAGCTCTACTTATTTAAACTATTTAGAGGATACAAACTACATCTATTTCAACTTAAGGGCTTTGAAATCACGATACAACAGAGAAGCCATTGAAAAGGTCAAGATATGGCATGGCATAGCTTCATCTGCGGTGTTACTAACTTCAAGTTAAATTATACGTTCTATATAAGGATACAACCCATTATATAGCAGAGTGGTGTATGATAATCGTTCGCTATAAAAGAGCAAATTGCAAGTGTACATATTGCGTCTAAGTAATAAAGTGGAGTTTTTGAGTCCGAATTGTCGATCACTCAATGAATGTTTACTTTAAATTACACAACTTTAATAAATTTAGTTTTAACAATAAAAACAAACACACAACCATATTTGATTTTGGAAAATAAGAAAAATTATCTAAAAATTTATAAAACAAGAAAACATAACACCTAGGAATTTCGGAAGAAAAATGTGGTTGCAATTCACTGTTTAGCTTAACAGTCGCTTAATTAATTTCCCTACAAATTAATTAATAAATTACTCATTTACAATGTTAGACTCGATATTCTAATTTTAGTTAATTATCTCTCTTGAACGAAATTAATCCTAATTAATTGGTTTAACCTACTATATCTCTATATCCATTAAAATCAAACAACCGCATTAATTTTTTGTGAAAATAAATCAATGGATCCCCTAGGGTGAGGGTTATATCTCTATCTCCTACAAAAATCTAGGGTTTCTAGTATTTGATCTAAAATGCACAATCTTCTCTTAAACTATATATAAATCACTAAACACAGTCATCTATTGCTCATATAAATGAAAATGTAATAATAACAATAGTAAAAACACATGCACATAAGTAATTTTAATATTAAATAGTAAACATTGAAATTAATTAAAGTTGAGTTAAACTTCAACCATAAATCCCAACAAAAATATTTAGTACATGTTATATAAATGATAAACAAGAGAATATTTATAAAAATTCATTACAAATTTGACAAAATGGTGAAAATACAAGATTATAAAAAACAACTTTTTTTGGTTGGATTTATGAAGATGATAATGACCAGCTCTTGGTTTCCTCAATGTTTCTCCAACTCTTTTGATGTATTCTCCTTGTGCTTTTAGCTTTCTCCCAAAAAATTACAAGAAAATATCACCAAGAAGAAGAAGAGGAAAAAAAAAAAAAGAAAGAAAAATGAAGAAAACAGAAAGGAAAAGAAACTGGAATTGAATCTCTTAGGAAGTTTCCGGTTTTGCCTTAAAACCTAACAAATTCAATCCGGAAATTGCAAAACAGTGCCTGAGATTTAGGAAAAAATAGCACAACGGTCCTCCAATTTTTAAAGTGGTGCCCATGCGTCAACTTTTTGCCCAAATGTTTCATTTCATTTCTTTTTCTTTTTTTTGCACACAAGTCTTCTAGCATTTGCACATCAAGTCCCTCGACTATGATCTTGTACAATTTGGTTCTCAAATTTTAACTTTCATTTCAATCAAGCCCTACATAAATTGCTTGCACTTTGGTCCCCGACTTCACAATTTTGTACATTTTTAGTTCATTTTCACTCCCTTTTGCCTTGTTCTATTTCCTTGGGTGATTTTTACCTACAAAAGTAATAATTAAATAATTGTGAGTAGAAATTCGCTCATTTAATCAATATTAAGCTTATTTTGATATTAAATAAATGTGCAAAAATACACTTATCAACAACCCAAACTTAAGCTCTTGTTCATTTCGAGCAAGATTGTCTACAACACGCACAAGTGATAATGATCAACACATTAGATAGCTTACCAAAAATATCCAAGAGTGTCAAATTGTATAATCAATTCACAAATATGCTCCAAATAATGTTAGCAAAATAATTTAAGCTTATCAAATATGTGTGCATAGTCACTTTCAATAATCATCTAAATTAGGAAAAATTGTTAAGACGCAAAAAATTCAAATTGGCTCTAACCCGACCTTTTGTGGTCAAATATTTCCTTTCCCACTCGTAAGATTTACACTCCTTAAATATATATTTACTTTCTTTTCCCGGGTGTAAATCTAAAGGTTGTTTCCAATCACTCCTTTTCTTTTCCCGCTCTCATTCGGTTAGGCCTATTAGGCAATTTCAACATATAATTATACGATGATTCTCCACTAATGAGTGCTTCAACATTTAAGCTTATACTATTAATTCAAATCCACTGGTTATCTAAATCCAAACATCAAATACAATTGTACAAAATCATTTTTTTTTTCAATTAAAGCCCATGATTGACCTCACACCCTTAAACTTTCTTCTTGACCCATGCAGTGAGCTTTAGATCGATAACCCTCTAATTTTTTAGACCAAATGGTACCAAGTTTTGAAATACCCCTATGGAATTAATAACTCGAGTCAAAAAGGTTACGGAGCAAGTCAAGAATTCAATAAGTGTAATGTTCTTCTTTAAGCACAACAAAACTACATGGGGTTTAGATTCCAAGCATATAGTCATTGCCTGTCTTATATTTAGCAAAAGAAACTCCACACAATTTTTTTTAAGCATGTGGAATTAATACACTTTTAGATAATACCCTTTACCAGCTCAACTGCCTCGAAACTTATCTTACAATATGGTTAAGTGAAAGAGGAGTATATAGGTTGATATAAATTTTCAAGCAACTCACAACATAGTTCTATCAATTCAAAACTTTCTTCATCAATCAATAGTTTCATATCTAGATAACAAATTAGTCATGATTATTGTACTCAAAGTAACTTATGATCTTACATGAACAACAAGCTTTTGAAAATGCACAAATATCATATTTGGTCATGCATAGCTTATGAATCAACAACAATTTTAAACATCAAAACAATACTAAGCCGACAAGACTATCTAACATATCAACACAATCACAACAAAATATGCACAATCACCTCCAAAATTAAATAACACATTGTCTTCATTGTGTAAAGAACAATGTAAAAGAGAAGAGGGGATAACGAAATTTCCTCGATTGAACATTTTTGAAGAGGTGTCAATGCTTGAATTGGACTTGTGATATTCTTGATGAATTTGGGCAAGTAACCTTTTTGTACACCAATTTATCTCCAAACTTGTTAGATACCATGGATATGTGAGATTTCAAAAATTATCTACAAAAATAATCATAACTAATCAAATAAAAACGTGAAAATGCATAAAAGAAACTAAAAAAATTGAAAGTTAAAAAAATTGGGTTGCCTTCCAAAATGTTTTTTTATAGTCTTTAGTTTGGCTTCGAGGATTGAATCATGGGCATCTAAAGAAAGCTTTGGATGTCTTGTCCATTTTTTTTTCTTTTTGCTCCACTTTTTATTATTTTTCCAAACCTCGGCATTACCCCTTTTAATGCAGTATGACTTTCTCATTCCATCCGATTCAAACTCAACAATGTAGATTTTCACCTCCTCATCGGACATAATCACAAATCAATTTCTATGCAATCAATGAAGTCGGACGAATGTATGTTGATTTCATCTTCATTGATTTCTACATCTTCGATCGGTTCTTTTGTGATTAAACTATCATTGCAAAAGTGCCGTTGCTTTATCATTGTTGAAATCATGCATAGAAAATTGAAAAGCACATGAAAAGAATACAACACACAAGATAAATTAAAACTATTGGGGCTTAGCCAAAATATACAAAAATAAAAACAAACAAGTAAATATATAAAATTTGTTAAAACTAGAATTAACTAAAGTGGTAATCAAACTATAAACATTCATCGGCAACGGTGCCAAAAACTTGTTCGCTATTAAGGAGCAAAATGCAAGAGCACGGGTCGCGTTCAAGAAATAGAATAGACTTTTTGAGTTCGAGTTATCGATCCCTTAAGAAATGTTTGCTTTTGATTACATGACTTTAATCAATTTAATTTTAATAATAACAACAAACACAAAATAAGAATTGATTTTGAAAAATAAGGAAAAATAACTAAAAATCTACAAAATAGGAAAACATACCACTTGAGAATTTCGGAGGAAAAACATGGTTTGAATTCATAGTTTCGCTTAACTGTTACCTCTTTAATTTCCCCACAAGTTAAATAACAAATTATTCATTTACGATGTTAGACTCGAATTTCCAATTTTAGTTAATTGCCTCTCTTAAGCGAAATTAATCATAATTAATTGATTTAACATATTATATCTTTATATCGATTAAAAACCAAACACTCGCATTGAATCTTTGTGAAAATAACTCAATGAGTCACATAGGGTTAGGGAAACATCTCTATCACCTAAAAAACATAAGATTTATACTATTTGGTCTAAAACGCACAATTTTCTCTCGAATGATGTACAAATCATTAAACACAATTATCGATTGGCCATATAAATGAAAATGCAATAATAACAATAGTAAAAACAAATGAACATTAGTAATTTTAATATCAAGAACATGTTTGTTTGCCATTTTCCACCTCATTTTTAGAAGAAATGTTAACATTTATGTGCCCCACTTTGCTCTTTTTTTTTTTTCCTTTTATTTTACAACTTTCATTTTGCAACGATTATATTTCTTCAAATAATGAGCAAAAGGGCACACAAATGCCCTATAAATAGCAAACATTGAAATTAATTAAAGCTAGGTTAAACTTTAAAAATAAATCCCAACACAAATATTTAACTCATATTATATAAATGATAAAATGAGAATATTTGTAATAATAAATTACAGGTTTGGCAAAACAATGGAGAAAATAAAAGATTATAGAAAAAAACTCTTTTTGGTTGGATTTGTGAATATGATAATGGCTAGCTATTGATTTCCCCCAAATTTTTCCAACTCCTTTGATGGATTATTTTTGTGCTCTTGGCTTTTCCCCCAAAATTACAAGAAAATATCACCAAGCAGAATAACAGAAAAATAGAAAGAAAGATGAAGAAAAGAAACTGGAATTGAATCTCCCAGGAAGCTACCCATTTTTGCCTTAAAAACTTAACAAAATCAATCCAAAATTTGCAAAACAGTCCCTACAATTCTGGAGAAACAGTAAAACGGTCCTCCGATTTTTAAAGTGACGCCTAGGCCACCTTTCTGCCCAAATGTTTAATTCCATTTTTTTTTTACTTTCTTTTTTTTGCACACAAGTCCTTTAGTAATTTGTACATCAGGTCCCTCAACTAAGATCTTGTATAAAACAGCCAAGTCTTTTGATCCACATATTTTGTGGATTTCAAAGCTTATAAGAAAGCCGCTTATTTTCGTAACACGTTCCAAGTTATGTTCAATTAGTCATGTTAGTTGGCGGCTGTCGGCCCATCCGGAAAAAAGTTGACTATGATAATTGAAAATTATGAATCAGCTCAATCCAAATGATAGATGCAAATTCAGATGAATATGGCTGATTAGAAAATGAGAATTAGTAAATGTTGCTAGATCTGAAAGAAGAAAAGGCCAAACGAAATGCTAATTGCATGTTTAGTACGTCGTAATGGACAGAACCTGATAGTACAATAAATAATATTTTAAGTCATTTTTCTTTTGTATTACAATATAGTTTTATTGATTCAATTTTTCATTGTATCATTAAAGGTTGAAATGTTTATAACTTTCATAAATAAGTGACGGAAGTCTTGATTGATTGCTTTAATTCGCCAATTCAAATTGAATTTCATTTATTAGTATGCCCAACTATCCAAATAATATCACTACACTTGACTTGTTTAAATTGTATCTTCTATAAAGTGGTCATATCGGGTGTGGTTGGTGTTGATCATTATTTTGGAATTTTGTTTATACTTAACAATATGCCATATTAATTTGTTATATTGGCACCCCTAGTTGAATCCAATAATGTCTATTGCAAAAGTATTCTTACTTTAATTCTAAATGCGCCAACTTGTTTTGTAAAATATGAATTTGGTAGTAAAGGTCGCTATAATAAAAGTTCCCTCATTTGATCCTTTTTCTTAAATATAAATTTCAATATATTAATTATGTTCACTTTAACCTCAAATGATTAAATGACTATAAAGATCACGAGTTCTTTTTCTTTTTCTTTTTTTTTATTTCATTTTCCTTCCAAACGAGATTTGAATATCGATCGCTGATTTGTAAGACTTTTTACTTTTATAAAACTAGTAGGTAGTGGTAGTAGGTGGAATACTCCCTTGCCGAGGATAATCAAACTAGCTGCTTTGCGTCCATTATAAAAGGGAATTTTGACCATTAGTGGTGGTTTTATTTTTAATTACACCGTTGGTGGAGGATAAAGTGTAATTAACTCTCATTATCTAGGCCCTTGATGTCTTCCAACTTTGTTGGTAAGAGGGCAAATAAAATAACGTGGTTATATTGATACCATAATTTTTATTTGTTACACCACATTTTAATTGTAATTAAGTTCATCAATCTTTATTTATTATAACAACTATTTCCTTAATTTTATTTTGTCGAATTCTTATTTTCAATCTTCCATTAATTAGTATTCCTCATTCTTGATGATAGTTTATATCAAAATATTTTGTTTTCATGCTTTGAAATGAGGAAAAAATAATTTTTTGCACTTTTTATTTATTATTTTTTTAAATTAAGATGAAAAAACCAAATTGTTTTGCACTATTTCAATAGGGTTTTGGATGTAAAACTGCTATCAAATATAAAATGTGTTATTTAATGAAAAGTTTGAGGATAAGAATGACATGAAAAACTGTTATGTTAAGAATTGAGGTTTCATCTTAAAATGTCAACCTTATTAAAAGGAGTAGTTCAAACTTTTATAAATTAGCATATGTTTTCATCTTTATTCGATTTGAGATTCTATCCCTTAACATGCCACCACAAGATGATGACTCGTTTGAGCAGACAAATCTTGAAATCCGTGTGTTCAATTTTTTTTTTTATTCTTAATCGAATCAAATTGCTCGTTGGAGATTAATGAGCTCTAATGTCATGTAAAGAATTGATGTCTTTTAATATGAAACCTCAAATTTTAACAAGGAACATAAGTACTATAATGAACAAATATTAAGATCCTTAAGTACAATTAAAATGTGGCACAAAAAATAAAAATTGTGATTTGAATATAATTACCTATAAAATAATCCTAAGAGGAGATCGTGAGATTCTTATTTGTATAAATAGTACTTCAAACTTGGATGGAACATAAAGAAGTTAGGTGATCAAATTATGTCACTACTTGTCTATGAAAATTGTATACATATTAGGTCTTTAATTCAAAAGTTAATTCTAGATACATATGAGAGGACGTGTTAAAAATACTTTTTCGTTGTTTACACTTTTAGACAACTACTTTTAGGAAGTCAAATTCAAATAGAAACAAAAAGGTCTATAACCATGCATGTTAAAATTGTTGAGGAATAAAATCTTACATGTAACAATTACAGTTTAATTGATAAAATCACGACAGACTGATCCAAAACCAAGGCATACACAAGATATTATTCGCCAAATCCGTGCAAAATAAAATTAAAAAAGCCAAGAAAAATGAGCTAAATTTACCAACATTCATACAACCTAATATCCACACGAAGCCTGAAATAAACATCCCCTTCAAATGCATCGGTCGACACAGTGGCAACCCCTCTAGCCATGAAAAAATCACCAGTTCCACCAATTACTGAAATGTCCCGAGTTTTGTTGATCAATGGATCGGCTCCAGCAAAATTTAGTGTTCCAACATGATCAGTGGAATTGAACAAAAATGAAAATCCAAGCCATGCACCATATATACTCCATTGATCGTACAAATACATGCCCTGAGCTCGTCCGACTGGGGGCGAATGCAGATTGTTGTCTAAGGTAATGGGATCATCAAACACAACCAAGTCACCAAAATTGAATGGTTTAGCCATGGCAGTCTTGTTTCCCCATTGAGGAGAGGCTACTATGGCAGCAGTGGCATTGTGGTAATTGTATCCTAAGTAGAGGATGTCATGGAAGTAGAAAACGAGCTCTTTGCAGGGGCGGCGTGGCTGGGTTTTGTGGCCATAGGTGGAGGAGGTGGTGGAGATGCAGATGAGGAGGCAGAGGAAAAGGGCTGTGGTTTGTGTTTTAGGAGCCATTTTTGTGCGGTGTTAAGTGATAGTAGCTGATTAGTGTGGGCTCATTTTATAGTGTCTTGTGGAGTCTGAGTTTGGTGATAAAAGTATAAAGTAGATGACTTTTCAACATTGCCAACTATTGTTAATTTTATTATGTTGCTTTTTAGGTAGTCTACAAATTATTCTTTGGTACTAAAAAATTTGTTTTTTTAGAAAATAATGTTTTCAAAGCATCTCTTTTAAAAATTTAAACTAAGATATTCATAACCAATAAATTTGAACCCATATAATACTAGGTTGAATTAATCGTTTAACAGCTTAAGTTACTAAAGATAAGACAAATCTTCAGTAGACTCGATATGACCCGTGCCACGAAGAAGAAAGAGGCCACCACCACCGGGCTGAGCTCGTCCAAACTGCTCTTAACTCGAGACATATCCAATATTGCCAATGAATAAGCTTTAAAAAATTGATCCTAACTGCTAATGTTTATTGCAGATTAGCTTGGCTTATCCTCTATCTTTTCTTCCAGAATTCTTGTTTATAATGTGAAAATCATATTATATATTAACCCTCCTTTCTTGATTAAATTAAATACTGCATACAATGCCAAAGACTACCAAGGCATTTAATAGCAGAAAATTTTGCGTACATTTACCAGACTTATTTGTTCATACTTTTTTGCCAGAATAATCAGACAATTCTTGTTCATAATTAATGTCAAAAATATATTATTTTGCTTAGCTTTATAAAACAATATGGTTCTGTCTGGTTTTTGTGTGTCTCATCTCAAGGCCATCAGTTTTTTCAAAGGGTTGTTGGCCTCTAGCGTGGAAGCCGAACAACCCCCAACCACCTCTACCCAACAACCAAAATTGTCTTGAATCTCACATTCTATTGATGATGCGGACTGTACTCTGGTAGTCAAGATAGCAATGAATTTAAGTGATGAAATGTTTTTAAGAGCTATAAAAATAGTACCAAATTCTCTATGTGAAGTTAAGTCGATCGACTCAATCAAAGTGTTGACACACAAAAAGTGTAGTCCAAATTAAATAGTCCAAGTGAAGCCCATTTGGGAAGTTCAGGACAAAGGCCCTAATAGGACCATTGATGAATGCAATGGAGGCCCCCAGAACAAAGTAACGTCATCGTCCAATCTTGCAAGACGCCCAAAATTTGAGCGAATTGAGTGCCTTGCGGTCGCCCAGAATAAATGAGCCTGTTCTCGTCCAAACCTTCGAGTCGACCAGGATCTTAGCAAACATGAGATATCATCGTTATCCAGAACAGCAGTTATTGAAGCAGTTATCGAGCAATTCCATCACACTCCACGATCCAAGGATCCCAGTTGTGGGCGATTGAACAACAAGAATCATGGCAACAGTTAGAGATGATAGTTTCACGACAAATCAGTCATCCTAAAGAAAGTGGGTAGTTATAGAGCACCAAGCAGTTTTCAAGTAGTTTTTCACAAAGAAACTATCAGAGTATAAAAAGGAAGAGAAAACATCGAAGAAAGCACCCCGAATCGAACACTTTCAACAGAGAATATGTAATTTCAATTTCTTAGTTCAACTTTAAAACTCTTCTTTTAGTACTCGTATGATTGCGCCCCTTGGAGGTATTCTGTTTATTTCCGATTTGTAAATCTTCGCCAAATAAGACACCCATTTTTGGGATTTTGTCTCAAGAAGTTTGTTCCTTATACAATCGTCTGAACCTTTTTTAATTGTTAGCAACAACCCGCGCGAAATAATTTGGCACGCTCGGAGGACCTTGGTGTTTGGTATTGGAGAATACAAAACGTGAAACAATATGCCTCATAAGTCTGATAAAACCAGCAAGTCAGGGAGTAGTCCAATCTATGATTGAACGATATGAGGAGCAGCA
>CAIGRN010161433.1:0-21694 GCA_903798345.1 Fraxinus anomala | reverse complement strand
TTTTTTTTTTTTTTTTTTTTTGCCCCGTGATGATGATCTAATGAATATATATGTTTGCATGTAAAGGCGTGGAGCAACGGAAGATTCTACAATGTGAAGCATCGAGTAGTATGCAAGGAAGCAGGAATAAGGATGTCAATTGCGACATTTCTCTTAGGACCGAGGGATACAATGGTAGAAACACCACCCGAGTTGGTGGATTCTGAACATCCTTGTCTTTATGTTCCTTTCAAGTTCGAAGATTTTAGAAAGACGAGATTCTATAAACACTTGAATGCTGGCGAAGCTCTTGATTTCTTTCGTGTTGAATCCTAAATATCGAGCAATGTTTTGTCTGTCTGCTCGTCTTCTTTGTACTGTACTGATAAAATATTGCGAACATGAATAAATCCAGCCTCATCTTCTGTGTACGATGGTTTCACAGATTGGTTGTCATTTAGATTTTCACTTTGTTTGTTGTCCAGTAATTGGAGCCTAAGAAATCATTTTCCAGTCCTTTTTTCGTGTGTGTGGACTGTAACTTTTCGGACAATTTTGTGTGGATCTTGTTAGTAAAACATGTTATGTTACCTTCACGAATTCGATCAAAAAGGTGTGTGCATATGAAAAAATTGTGATAAAGGTAGTCGATTCTAATTTTTATGTTGTTTTACTTTTTAAAGTAAAATCAACTAATTAAATAAAAAGAATTATTATTGATAATTTTAGAATAATTAAAATAATATTAAAAATAAGAAACGCCTTTTATGTTTAGGTTTCGTCTAGGCTAGCAGAGTTTTACGGTAGATCCCATCATGTTGCCACGTTTTACCTTACGGAATACTGTATATTTGTGTACGATATCATGTATTAAATATGATCATAATGTCTTACAGCCAGTGTTCTAAAAGGCGTGACTAGGCGTCTCCACGCATTACGCCTAAGTTTGCCTAGGTAAGTTACCGCTAAGGACATTGCCTAATTTAGGCTCACTAGTATATTATTATTATCTATCCAAAATTCCATAGAAAAATGAATCAATTATTAATTACTTACCAAAATATTCAACTGAGTTTAATTTGGAAACAAAATCCGAGCTGTACCATATTCAACACCTAAGTGGAAGAACAGAAAACAAATATTGCAATAATATGATATCTATATTTGATTATTATTTTATTTTTATATTTTATGTCCAAATTGAAATTGTTAAATATACTGAGTACTTAATTAACATAAAGCGTTAATGTTTACAGTGATCACTAAACTTTAGACTAAATTTCACTTGGAACAATAAACTTTTTTTTTTTTTTCATTTACATCACCAAATTTTGAAAACCGTTTCAAATACACCACCATGCTAGTCTTGCATCCATTTTTAAACTTGAATGGTGGTGTAAATGAAACATATTTAATTCACCAAACTTTAAAGTATTACACTTACGTCACATAATTTCAAAAATTATTTCGGCTACAAAACTAGGCTGTTACGTGCAGACTATATTACTATTTCACGATAGACAAAATAATATCAATCTAATAATGAACATGTGTAAAAAAATCACGTCTTTATATTCAATTGAAATGTGACACATAAACTGATAATGTCTCTGAAATCGATTAACTCCATTTGTCCATCATGTGATTAGTAAAGATCACAGATACATAATTGGTCGCTTTGTTAGTTTGATTAAAGGTATAATCGGCATAGCAGTTGTTAAATCTTCAGTGGACTAATGACAATTAAAACAATCAATTCCTTCTAGTTGATTATCTATTTTTAGCTCTGTTGTAATTTTCATTGTTTATTGATAATAAAAAAAAGGAATTAGGGTTAATGAAGCCATTTGGATTTTTTTCATTGAATGTTTTTTTTTATCTTTGTGTGTGTTTGATGCATAATAAAATGAGAGAATGCATTTTTTGAAATGATGTGATGGGAAATATGTGGTTGAAAAAGAAGGAAAACTTATTAATCTAATAAAAAATATTATTTTATTGAAAAATGTGTGGTTGAAAATTAGTAGAATTTACTCTTACTTTCTTTATTACACACTCAAACATGGGTTAAAAGTCACATTCGATTTTGAAAATATATATTTTGATGACACGAATACAATAATTGGTAGTAAAGGAGGTACGAGAGTATAGTGATAATGAGTAATGATATTTGTACATCACTATGTATAGATCGATGACATGACTTTTTGTACAAGTAACATTACTGGTAATAATGAGTGACCATACGTGCAATTAACTCAATTTAAAGTTTGTAGTCAAGATCTTTTGTCTGATAAGCATATAGGGAGGTGAAAATCCTTCACTTTTTTCTTATATTCTCCCGACAATATTTCTCTGTTTACCTCAAACGGAGACTGACTTTTTGGTTGTGTAATGAGAAATCGATGTTCATAATGGAGTGGGAGAAACAAAACATTTTACAAGTTGCAGATGAAGTTAATATCGGGGTAGTGAATAATGGAGGAGTTTTCATGAAGGTGATGACAGATGAACAAATTGAAATCCTTCGCAAGCAGATCGCTGTTCACGCGGCCATTTGTGAACAACTTGTCCATTTCCACAAATCCCTTACTCTTCAACACGATCTTGCAGGTTTTTCTTTCATTTCAATTCCAATTTGTATTTGTATTTTGATTGAAGGTTTTGTTTTTCTTTCCTACTGATTTTGTGCTGCTTTACCATTTTTCAGTAATTAAACAATTAATTATTATAGTGTATACTTTTGATTTTCTATTTGATTCCTTGATGGATTGTTCCGCCAGTTTTAACTTTAAATTATTAGTGGAAAGGATTTTGATTATTGGGTTAACGCTATATTTAGTCTAGGTTACTGATTTTTCCCTCAATTGCTCTTCTATTTTTTTTTTTTTTTTCCTAATTTAATTACACTGACCATATTATCATCTTGGGATTAAACTATACTTATGTTAAATTATCGTTGAGAATTGTGACTTTCTTGCCTGTCAAAGTATGGATCAATTGATGAACTAAATCAATGAAAACATATATAAAAATTGGCTTGTAGTCACAACGATTTCTTGTAGGCCAGATGGCTATGGGCAATCAATTTATTCGAGCAGTACCATGATTTCATTAATCCAAAGATCATTCAATTTCCTTGCATTCAGATTAAATGTTTGGATAAATATAGTGTTTTGTTCCCTATGTAAAGTGGTATTCAATTTTGTGCATCAGGGGTGAGGTTTGGAAATCTGTATTATGACCCCTTAATGACCCCTGGTGGCCATAGAATTACCGGCAGACAGCGGTGGACTCCAACAGCGGTTCAACTTCAGATTCTTGAGCGTATATTTGATCAAGGGAATGGAACTCCAAGCAAACAGAAAATCAAAGAGATAACATCTGAATTGTGTCCACATGGCCAGATTTCTGAGACTAATGTTTATAATTGGTTTCAAAATAGGCGTGCTCGATCAAAAAGGAAGCAACAGGCTGCACCACCAAATACTGCTGAACCAGAAGTGGAGACAAATGTTGAGTCGCCAAATAAAAAGACAACAATTCCAGAGGATTTTCAGACTCAGCACGTCCCAAGTTCAAGGGTTGAAGATCTCAGCTTCAAAAACGCCGAGGCTAGTTCTGCAATGAATTCCGTGGATCCACCACGAACCATGAAGCCTGAGAGCATGCTGCCTCCAGAAGGCTTTTTGAAGCATGGTGGGAGTTTCGGTCAGGTGCCGTGTGGAAACATGTTATCTAATCCAGGTAACTATTCTTTCAAATAGTTACATAGATATGACATTTATGAAGAGATTTTTTTTTTCTATTTTTGTGTTTTCAAATATGAAATTGATTACATGACATTGTCTTCAAAATATCAAAATTTCTCCAATCTGGTACACTATTTGGATAGTGAGTAATTACACGAGAAGGCTTCATTGTGCATTAATGTTGATCGAATTGCATATCGAAGCCATGGCCTGTAGTTGTTCTTGGAACCAAAGAGTGGATTTTTCTCCACTGTTGGCTGTATAACATTTTAGTCATTTGATACTCAAACTTTTTACATTTCAACCAACTTTATGTGTTGCGACATGGACATCTTGTTTTTTGGTGCATCATCTTGCTTGGTGTGTTTTGAGATTGATGAGAGTTCTTTTCTCCTTTCTTTCACAATGACAATTGAACCGAGCATTAAAAAAGTTACACCACAATTCACTTTACAGATTGTTTGAGTGATGCAAAGCAAATAATCACGTTATCTGAAGAGAAACATTCACGCTGCAATTCGATGTACATAAGCACGTGAAAACCAGATTTTCTTAGGTCTGCAAGGATGTTTAACAAGTAGGGAAACTGCTTGTTTTATCTTGCTTTAAACTAAGCATTTTTCTCAAGCCAAAAGTAGTCGTAGGTCTTTTCCGAAAATGTTTCGTAGTCTTTTCTAGCTTAAAATGATCTGCCTGAAGCTAAAATCTAGCTCTTTACCCAAAAGTCTGCTGTGATATTTTGAAATCTCTAGCTTTTATTTTTGAATGCTTTAATTGAATGCAGGAATAGACCACTTGATTGGAAAAATTGAAGTTCCAGGGGACTATAATTCTTACCTTCGACCTGACGACTTCAACATGACTGGCTAACAACCTATTTTCGTCATAGCGACATTTGTTCTTGACCTTGTCAACCTTTGTTCTCAGATATACCACGATCGCACATGAAATGCTGAATTTGTTATGTTGTTGCAGTCGTGATTACCATCGTGCCGTAGTGGATTTTTTAGTAAATTGAAGTTTGTTTCCATTCTTTGTACCCGATTCTTGATGATCTGTTCGGTTTTTTAAGTTTTCTTGCTTTCCATGTATTGACAAATAATGGTGGTTCTTGTTAAGGACAGGTGCTTGATTTTATATTTAGATTTTAATAAAGATATCCGCAATTTTTTTCACGTACTTTAGATAAGCTTTTATTTTTGGATTGAATTTGACATATTCATATTTAAGTGTAACTATAATAGGGAAAATTGCACCTCTGGTACCGAATCTATTATTCGATTAGCAAATTGGTATCTAACCTTTAAAAATGAATTATTGGTTCTCAAAATTACAATACTGTAGCGCAATCAATCTTGTACAAATATTTGTTATAATTCGTCATACAATCCTTCTCATGTTTTATTGCAATTGTTGTGAAGCTAAGTTTTATATTTTTCTTCATCTTGGACAAATGTATAGAAATTTAAAGTATAAATGTTCAACAAAGATTGATGTAACCATTTAATGAAAATTTGAACAATGTCTATCGGAATATAGCTAGCATGAGTCGCTTTGAACTAAACAGCAATAGCCTCAAACACTTGAGGTCCAATGGCAGAGGCTAAGGGTTGTGTTCTTTTGTATCACCTCAGAAGCACTCGTCGAAGGCTTTGGGAAATGCCTCCAACGCCTCGGAGAGATCGTCGACGAGGCGATTGAGTATAACATCCAATGCCTTGGACACATTATCAAACCATTAGTCTATTTTTCACTAAATAATAGATATCAGATTAACGTGATAGCCTGATCGAAACATATTATAAAGTTCAATGATTAGTCTGAAACAAATTATAGTTAAGTGATCAAGGTGTCATTAATGGCAAAATTCATGGGGGGAACGCTATTTTAGTTTGTATTACTTTATTTATTTATGTTGTGTCGCATTGAGAACTTCAAATCTATATATTGTTCCACCATGTTATAATGGATGACAAGGATTAGCGGTGGGCATTTTATTCGAAATTGAATTGGAATCAGAGGTTTCTCTCCGATTTTAGAATAAAATAATAATTAAGAACAAGAATCGAGATTTGATGGGGGCCCGGAACAATTCTTGAATCCTGAACCGAAATCGAGGGTACCTAGAATCGAATTTATTCTTTTTTATAAGTTTTTTTATATATAATTTATTCATCATGACCCGATGGGATGCAAAGGAAACGATGTGATTGAAAGAAAAGTCAGCAATTTTGATTTTAATGTCATTTTCAGATGAATGAATTTATGTTATTTTTACCATTAGTAAAATTTAGTACTTATTTTTAGTTTCTATTTTTTAGTTTATTCTTTGGGTATATAATTTGGTATTTTTGCCCCGTTAGATATTGACATATTTATGGTTGATTAAGAAAGTGTTGAAATATATATTTAATGTCATACTTTATTTCTTTTGTTTCTACTAGATAGTAAGAAGATAAATTTGATTATTGACGAGCTAAGATTTCGAAAGTGGGCTCTTCAATTGCAAGCATACAGCCAAAGTATTGCACAAGGCCACCCCTCTGAATACTTGATAAATAAGTAACCATTTGTTCTTCGTTATTCAGACTCTACGGTGCATAAAAAAAATTTGGTTTCGAGTAGTTAAAATACTTAACAGACTCGTCGAAATTCTCAAAAATAGCTTCAACCATGTTAGGCTAGGCTTGAAAATGATGAATGAATTTATGTTATTTTTACCATTAGTAAAATTTAGTACTTATTTTTAGTTTCTATTTTTTAGTTTATTCTTTGGGTATATAATTTGGTATTTTTGCCCCGTTAGATATTGACATATTTATGGTGGATTAAGAAAGTGTTGAAATATATATTTAATGTCATACTTTATTTCTTTTGTTTCTACTAGATAGTAAGAAGATAAATTTGATTGTCAACGAGTTAAGATTTCGAAAGTGGGCTCTTCAATTGCAAGCATACAGCAAAAGTATTGCACAAGGCCACCCCTCTGAATACTTGATAAATAAGTAGCCATTTGTTCTTCGTTATTCAGACTCTATGGTGCATAAAAAAAATTTGGTTTCGAGTAGTTAAAATACTTAACAGACTCGTCGAAATTCTCAAAAGTAGCTTCAACCATGTTAGGCTAGGCTTGAAAACCTAAAAGGTAAAGCTTTACATTAGTTTGTCTTAGTCTTCCAATTTTCGTCAAGACCGTTATTTGTGGTTGTTTAATTACTTGCTTTGCTACGTCACTCTATATCTATGGCTCTTTTTTGATAATGATAAATATCACGATTGTTTTTTACTTTTTATTGATTTGACATCAACGACATCCCATCACATTATGGATTATACGTATCTGTATCCTTAGAGAAATAAGAAATATGGTGGTGGTGGTGGTGGTGGTTGGGCAAGAATATGTGGGGTTGATTGGAGAATATTTTATTTTTTTTGGGAGATGGTGGTTGAACATAGAATGCTAACTAATTAAGGAGAATTATTTTCTCTCTCTCTCTTTCTTTTTGTTGGTGACTTACGTGTTCGAGTTTCGCCCGACTAATTCTGAGTGGTGGTGGCTTTCCTCTTTGGTTTGCCACGGAATTTAGATGCTATATTAACTAATTGGAGAATTATCTAGACTTTAGATGCTATATTAGGATCAAATTGCTACATTGGTTTAAGAGTGGGACCTCTTCTGCTAATGTTGCAAAATGTAAAATTAAATTAAGAGAAATTGTAGCATCGGTATCTAACCTTTGATTTTATTTATTTATTTTTTGCAAACTTTACCTTAACATTTAGTTTGTATTAGCAGAAGTCCCAAATTTGTGATAAATTAGCAACTGATGTCCAAATAGATGAAAATCATTCATTTGATCGTTAGTTGATTAAAAAAAAAGTGGACTTTGACCAATTTTGACCAAATTAAAGGGGTAAATGATTACTTCAAAATTACCACAATAAATAAATAACCAAAAAAATCAAACAAAATAAAAAATAAATAAAAGACTACTTTCTTCTCCCTTCCTCAGTTTCCAATCAATCGTTGTTGACCATCACCATCCACTATTACGTCGTTGCACCGTCCACGACCACTACAAATCGTCACCACCGTAGGAATCACTGCAACTGTAGCCCCTAAATCAACCATAAAAAATTCAAAATCATTTCAATGCAGCCCCTAAATCAACAACACAAGTAATATCACCTAATTTAAAAACCACAACCTCAAACATAATCAATTGAGTACATTTTATTAACTATAGACCCGCAACAACTCTAGTATAGTTGCAAATACCAGACATTATGATAAGTGTATTTTGTACACTTATTTATGTCATTAAATCAGAGTATTTGTTAGTGGTTTGAATGATTTATAGATTAATTTTGTGTTAATTTTGTTTATTAGGTTGAACTCAATGCAAATTGGTGGATTAGGAAGAAATGAATGAAAAACGTGTGAAAACATAGGAAATTCAAAATTTGGGGACTAAAATGTAAATATTTAATAGTTGATTTGGACCACAAACGATATTATAGTATTTGTTAGTGATTTGGTTAAGTTATAGCTTAATTTTGTGTTAATTAAGTTTGTTAGGTTAAATGTAATGCAAATTGGTGGATTTGGAAGAAAGTAACGAAAAAGTACAAAAATGAAAGAAATTTAAAGTTTGAAGACCAAAATGTAAATATTCAATAGTTGATTTGGAGCACAAAATGATGATTGAAGATCCTATATGATCAATTGGATGCAATTGAAGGTTAAATGAGTGAAATATAGTGGAACAAATTAATTTTCAGTCGAAAAAGTTATGCTCCAGATTTTTAGTCTCAACTTGAGACCTATTTGTCGGATAGCAAACGCTCGAATTGGAAAAATTTTATATCTAGAAGAATTGTATCCATTTGAATTACCTTTCCAACGCATTTTGAATCAACTCAATCGGATACCTGTAGAGAAAGTTATGACCAAAATATCGAAAACTATTCAGAAACAAACATGTGTGCACGCGCAACACCTTATTTTCCCCAACTTGAGAGTCATTTGGTTCTACGGCACGCGCGCAGCAGTTATATCGGTGCGCGCGCAAGGGTATTTTCACAGACAAATCTTTAGTTTCCTTTCGCGATTCAAACTCTTTTGGAAACTAAATTGGACGCAATTTTGACCTATTTTTTTGCTCTTATAAATAGAGAACAAGAGCTACACATAGAAAAAACATCTCTTGCCTCTTCATATAAAATGTTATCATCAAATTCATCAAGAACAAGATGTTAATTGCTATATTTTGAGAGATGAGATCAAGCTATAGCAAGGAATTAAAAGTCAATTACATCGAAATTTCGAAGAACTCAACCTTGGAATTGATGATCAATATCTTTTGATTTATTTCATGATCCAGGTGATATTTTTCTATTATTCTTTTTGTAATTTATATATTAACATGCTATGCTAAATCCGTTTTTGTATTGGATGAAGATGAACTCTATTTGTTTATTTGTTTTAATTCAAGACTAATAATTTAGTTTATTTCTTGCGTTCTTGATTAATTTTGCATACTTATTGCATTATTTAATTGAATGACCACCAATTAGATAATTAGTTGCTTGTTGTAGTGTTGGGAGACTTACAATAAATTTAGAATGCGGCAAAAATAACATATGTGCAATAGATGTTAGGAATAATATTTATCACATGTGCAATCATATAGATAATCTAAACTTTAATGCATTCTAATCATTCGAATTCGGGTTAGGAATAGATTCAGATCGATATTAAATATCTAAATTAAACAGAACCTTTTCTAATTTATATATCATAATTTTATCGACTGTCAAGAACGTATAAATAAAACTCGATTACAAATCAAGAATTGAAATAGATAGCAATAGGCGGATTCGAAATCCAATACAATCATCCATAAATTAATAAAAATCATATTTTTACCGCTTTCTTATATAATTCGAATCCCCAAAAAAATTAGTAAACTCGAATTAAATTTATTCCCAATGGGACGATACTCTATACTAATAAATTTTATTACTTATCGGGTTGCACGAACACATGAGCCAAGTCGCAGTGCGATTTTGGGGATATGAGAGAATGACTTGTTTCAAAGCTTGTAAAGCAATGTATACATTTCTCAACCTTGAATTCTCGAAGACAAAACAAATACATGTAATCATTGTGTATTGAGTTTTTTAATGGCAAACACCATGGAATCTCCGTGCCCATTTGGAGGCATAACTGTAACCTTATAAACACTAACGAAACTGCCTTCCCCAATCTTCAGCAGCCTGTTGAAATTTATAGTTGATTCCCTCAATTCTGAAACAGAAAAAACCTTCAAATTCGGTTCTCTTTCTTTATACATTCATGTTATATTTCGACAGTTGCCGTTTTTCTGTTTTTTGGTTTTGGGTAGGTTGGGGGCTGGGGTGGGAGATCTCATTAGTGCCTATGTATACTTAGAAGGAGAAGATTGGCAATGGTCGAAGAAGGATTTTAGGTTTTGATTTGATTTGGGGTAGAAGATGGCTGTTTAGAGTTATTTTCCTTTTTTTTTAGTTTAGTTTTATTTATTTAATCCTTGTTTGAGCCCCCCAAATAATGCATTTTTGAATAGTAGATTGATAAAGAATGCGCGGTTAGAAAATTGGAAAACATTTTGGGATTTGCGTGTAATATCATTTTATTGAAAAGAAGAGAGATAAAAATGTATTTTATCAATAATGGAAATCAAATAATGGTTTGATGTGATAATTCAGAAGTTATTATTTTACCCCTTTTAATCTGATCAAAGTTCACTTTTCTTGGTCAACTAATGGTCCATCCATATGGACCTCAGTAGCTAACTTATCAAACGTTTGGGACCTTGTTTGACATAAATTGAAAACTAGGGTAAAATCTGCAAAATAAAATTCAAAGGGGAGGACCGCTGCTGCAATTGTTCCTTAAATTGAGGTAGAAAATCAGTTAACGTTTGACTGACAATAGTGACAACAAGAAGAAAACTCAAAGATGTCTGAAAGAATTGGGTAATCCACGATTCCAATTTCCAAATCTACTCATCATACAGCAAATCTTCTCTAAAGCTTCGAATCTTCATTTCCCTGCATTATTTCTCAGTTCAATTCTCAACAAGTTCACGTTACTTCCTTAATTTATCCAAAAAATCAAAAAACCGTTTTTTGTTACAGCTTCAGCATCAATTCGATAATCAATGAGACGTCTATCGGTGTTTCTCGTATTATGTGTTTTGTATTTATTTGTGGTATATTCGGGTTCCACAGGAGAATATTTTAAGGCCCATAATAGTGTTACTGGGAAAAAATTCAATGGCGTTTTTCAAGCCCCAGCTCGCCGGTCTCTGTTATCAGATGCGAAACAGTAAGGGCGATTCTCTTTGTATTTCAATTTTGTGTTTTAAGTTTTGAATTCTTTTTGGTTTTTGTGTTTGAAGTATCCAGAGGTTGAAAATGTGTTTCTTTTTTACATTTTGAAAATTATTTTGTAAACTCTAAAGCATTTGAAAATTTTGACTTGATTATAAAACATCCGAAATGACAAATTTGTCGTTTTGAGTTTTCTTTGTAAATTTTTAAATTGTTTTCAAAAACGCATTTTCCAAAATGGAAAAGAAATTTTTCACAGTTTTGAAAAATCGAAAACAAAAAATGGCTTGAAAATGATTAAGAGAACAGGCCTAAGTTTTCTTTCTGTCTGTGCATCTGTAATAGTTTATGAATGTTGATCTTTATTTTTTTATAGCCAATTTTAGTTTGTACTTGGAAATTGGGATTTTTTGGTGGGCTGACGGCCTGACAGGTTGTGTAGAATTAGGGTCTGTATAATCTGAAATCAAGATTTCAATTTTTATATATTTAAAAATGCTTGTATGAATTGTATTGGCTTGTTCTTTGTAGTCAGCCAAGTTGCACTTTGGAATTTTGTATTGATTTTGCAATAAACTTGTTTGCCATATCAGGGGAACTGAAACTGATACTGCATTAGTGGCTGGTTTGGATGGTAGAATTTATTTATTGGAGCTCGGTTCTACGAAACCTCTCTGGTCATTTTCATCAGGACAAACAATTTACTCATCATATCAGGCCTCTGTTAATGATACGGAAAATGTATCAGGAATAGGAGGCCGTTACTTCATTGATTGTGGGGATGACTGGGAATTATATGCACACAACAGCCTCGGCAGCAAACTGGTATGATTGATCACTTACAGAGTTCTTGTTGAAGTATTGCTTCTCATATGTTCCTGTAAACAAGTATTTTTCGAAGTGGCTTTTTTTTTAATAGGATTTTCTAATAATCCATGGGTGATAAGTGGCAAGATTTATTTAAATAGTGTCACCGGTTGTATTCAACATAACTATACATTTGATAAGTAGTATTTTAAGGAGATTTCAGCCAGACCTAGGAATACTTAACGGTTTCCTTTAAGACATAAGTTCACCCTTCTTATTTATGTGATGAGGAACACTATTCATTTATTTGAATATGAAATATTAAATGTTGAATTAAGAATAAAGTCATTAGCCAGATAGAAGTAGTACGCCTTGTTATAAACTATGTTAGTTTGAACGGAGAAACAGGGAACTAGAATGAATGTCTGGTTATATCCCAAAAACTGTATATGTGGTCAACCAACCGGTCCAACCAGGAACTGGATGAATTAGCCACTGGTTGACTGGGTTTTCCCAGTGCCAATTTTCGAAAAGAGCCAATTTTTTTTTTTTTCCCAAGCGATTTAATCTTGACATATATCATGCCATCTTGTTATGAATATTCTTGACGTCATATAATCTTAACCTTTGGTTATTAATACAGTTTTTTTTTTTCTATTGTTGTGATATTTCATGCATATCATTTCTGTCTGTTGCCAAAAAAAAAAAAAAAATAAAAAAAAAAAACCTTCCTTTCTTGTGTTCCTTCCCTTTTATTTCAGACTTTCTTTCCCTGTTTGTAAACAAAGTTGCCCATACTTCAATATGACTTTGGCTGTATGCTTTATTGCAAACACGGGCAATTTAATATGTAGATTTATGCAATTTTGTGTTGTACTTGACATTGCATATGCCCACTTCATCTCATGTACTAACCAAATAGTGTGATATATGATAGTTCCAATGCTTAAATCTAAAATGAGCCCCAAAAGAGCATATCAAGCAAACAGATTTGTCAGTTAGACTTGATATCCATAGCGCCTTATTCCTTCCTTTTAGTCAATGGCGAGTCAGTGGTTGATGTTGCATATTTCCTTTGGTATGTGAACCGAAGAAATGAGTTTCGATGTTGCAGGGAATAGGATTATGGACCTATTATGGAAATTGATTGGGTAGATGAAGGACTATTAAATTTCCTTTTGATGTGTCACAATAATAATTTCTTATCTGAACCTTCATTTGTTGGTAATCAAGTGCTTTATTTGCACCCTCGCCCCTATTCTGAACTGTGTGCTTAGCTTGGCCGACCTATTCTCTTAATGAATGCCATTTTATGTCAAAATCATAAGGATGGCAGATCTTCAGATCATTATTGATATGCAGGCAAGAGGAAATAATTTGTTCTAAGTGGCATTTACTACGATGGCCTGTATAGCTTTGAAATCTTTATAAAGTGTCATTAAATTTGTTCAATTTGAAATATAAGTGAAATGAGTCGTAATTACCACAAGCATTTTGATTTATTAGAAGGCTATTAGGATTTGTATTATGATTGAATGAAAAAGAAAAAATAGTAAACTCGTGTCCTTATTCTATTGATAAGAATTTGGAGCATGACAAATCATGCATAGAAAATGTTATTTAGCTCTTGTTTGATTTTGATTCTTTGATAGTCACTTCTCTCCTACACTCATTTTCAACCACATATTCTCAAATTAAAAAAAAAAAAAAAAAACAATTTTCACGTTTCCTCATAACATTTCCTTACTTTTTAATCACACATCCACCAAAAAATTGCTTTTCATAAAATCTTTATCAAACAACGGCTTAGTTGCGTTGTTCGTTATTTTTACATATGAACTTTTTAACTATTATAAATTTTTTATTTTTTTTATTTTTTACTTTTGAAAATTATTGTAATAGTGCCACTTTAGGAGAAATCAATGCAAGAACGTCAATTCAAATCACTTTCTTACGAAACAAACAATAAAATAACTTAAATCATATTAATTATCCATATGTTTGTTTTATGCCTCTTAATTCTGTATTGTCAATTGCATAATGTTTAGAAACTTATGAAGACCATTGAAGAGTACGTCAGTTCAACACCACAGATAGAAGAGAATGGAGGTACTGTACTTGGATCCAAAAGAACTACTGCATTTATAGTGGATAAAAAGACTGGAAGTATTATCAATACATATAGTGCTTCTGATTCACCAGCCGCAATGCAGAGCAGTGAAAATGGTTTCTTCTATAATACCACTGTTGATGAGCAGGTTCAGTCAAGCTCTGACATAAGGACTGATCAGAAACGGCTTTTCATCACTAGGACAGATTATACGTTGACATCATTTATTCCGAACTCGGACAAAGTTTTGTGGAACATGACTGTTGCTGAGATTGGTGCTGCTTTTCTCTGTCCAGAGGTTGAAGAGTCACTTGAGCAGAGTACTTCAGATTCAGACTCTTCTGAACCTAGTCTTCCTTTTACTATGCCATTGAATTGTCGATCAAGAGCTCGCGTCTATCGCTTTCGCGCACACAATATATTTGAACCCTTCTCCAGGCATAATTGGCTGCCAGAGCCTCATGGTCAAGATCTCATGCTTCCAGCACCAAAATCAGATGCTCTTCCTTCACAACCAAATATTGATAAAGTTCTTGAACTTCTTCCTTCATTGCGCAATAATGATAAAATTCTGGACGTGCATTACCCCCGGGACCCCGAGGCTGTTCCCCCTTTTCAAATGTTGGATGATGAGAGTCGAAAATCTCATGTACAAGATGTGAAATTGCCATCAAATGATGGTTCTATGCTGTTTCCTGGCAACTTCAGCTCATTCCAGCTCATTCTTTTTTCTATTAGTCTTCTAGCTTTTGTTGTCTACCATTATAATCTGATCACTGTGGAAAAAGTAAAGTTGATTGCTCAGCCTTCTTATGTTACTGCTGTAAACATACCTTCGAAAAGGAAGAAACCTCGGAGATCTGGGAAGGGCAGAATAAACAGTGAGAAAATGGTCAAAGAAGAAAAATTGGTTAATAACACTTTAAATGACTTTCTGAACCTAAATCAACTGAATTCTTACACAGATGGACGCACCATTGGTAAGTTCTTTGTCTCAAGCAAAGAGATTGCAAAAGGTAGCAATGGTACCATAGTCGTTGAAGGGATTTATGAAGGCCGTCCAGTTGCCGTGAAACGCCTTGTGAGGGCCCATCATGATATCGCCTCTAAGGAAATTCAAAATCTTGTCGTGTCTGACCAACATCCAAATATTGTCAGATGGTACGGAGTGGAGCAAGACCAAGATTTTGTGTATCTTGCACTAGAGCGCAGTGCTTGCAGCTTGAATGATCTTATTCATATATATTCAGAGTCCTCTATTGATGTAATTGCTAGCAAAAACATGGATTCAGAGTTTTTGACAGAGTATAGGGTCCATTTGGAATCTATAAAAGGCACTATGCAGGAGGTTGAACTGTGGAAGGCAGATGGCTATCCTTCACCCGTATTGTTGAAGCTGATGAGGTTATTAAATGTTCTACAACACTTTTACCCGAAAAAGAACTCCTAAAGAACGCACTGCCCTTTTATACCCTTCTAACTTTTTTCCTTTTCTTTTTTCAATTCAAAATTTAATCCTATTCGAAAACAGGGATGTGATATGTGGACTTGTACATCTCCATGAATTGGGAATTGTCCATCGCGATTTGAAGCCGCAAAATGTGTTAATATTCAAAGATAGATCTTTTTCTGCGAAGCTTTCTGATATGGGTATCAGTAAACGCCTTGTTGAAGACACATCTTCATTGGGGCATCATGCTACAGGTAAAGCGTATGTATCTTGGTCCGATTGACTCTCTTTTTGTGGAAATCATGATTGTATGTAGATCCTGCATGCAACAACCTTGTTGTCTTTCTTATTTCAATTTCATCCTCACTGGTCAGAGGAAAATATATTTAAAGCTTGTTGGGAAAGTGTAAATAAGCGGTTTCAATTATAAGTATATAGAATTGAGTGGTGAATAAATAGATAGTTCTTGTGAGTCCTACAAAATGTATAGATAAAAAGTTGTTTGACCAATTATAGACAATTTATGAACATTAGCCAAACATGGGCTTAGTATAAGAATTAGAAGGTCAACATTTTATGATTTTAACTGGATAGTTTAAATGACCAGATATTTGGAAATGTTTACAGCCTTCACCTGTCATATGGCATTGGCCACTGTTTTACTCATATTACATTTACTATGTGCTTGCTTGGTCAAGTTTTAAGTGTTTATTAGCTGTGAGTTCTACGAAATGTGTGGATAATAAGAGAATAGTAGTTGTGGCTCCTAAGAAAATATGTGGATAAAAATTATGTTTGACCAGCTTAAAAAAAATATAAGCTTTGCCAAACATACACTATGAAAAGTCATTTATTTGCTTTTGTTGATTGAATTATTGCAGGCTGTGGAAGTTCAGGATGGCAAGCGCCTGAACAGCTTCTTCGTCAGCGTCAAACAAGGGCAGTCGATGTGTTTAGTCTAGGTTGCGTTCTGTTTTTCTGCTTTACTGGTGGTAGACATCCCTTTGGTAACCCTCTTGAACGTGATATCAATATTGCTAAGAATAAAGTTGACCTTTTCCTGATGGAACACATTCCAGAAGCTGTGGATCTGTTTTTTCAATTATTAAATCCTAATGCTGAAATGAGGTAATAAACATTGTGGTTGACAATTGAAACTGCATCTTAATAATGATTATCCCTTAATGCATAGTATGTTTTCACCTGGAAAGAGTGTCTAGAACTTGATCGATCTGTTAGTTATATTTTTTGATCTTGTAGAAGCTTTTTCTGCATAATTGACGAATTCAATTTTGTTTAGATGAACATGAGAATTTCTGCCACGGACAAGATTGATCTCTACTTTGGATATTAAATACTCAGTACCTCAAAGGGAAAAAAAGGGATCCCAATATATTCATGAATATATCAGTAACAAAGTATTTTCCAACTTCTCGTGTATATTTTGAAAACTTGAGAGAAAGATAGTAGGTGTAGCAATGGACTAAACGGAGTGGCGAAAAATAATTCAAGTAGCTAACTCTAATTTTATTTCCACTAGTGCTTATTTTTTTATTTTCAAATTTCATCTTTTGATTACCACGAACTTTTTAAATTTCAGGCCAAAGGCATCAGAGGTGCTTTACCATCCCTTATTTTGGAGCGCTGAGCTGCGACTATCCTTCCTCCGTGACACAAGTGACAGGATAGAATTGGAAGACAGAGAGACTGATTCTCCTCTCTTAAAAGCTTTAGAAAGTACAGCCCATCTGGCTTTAGGTACAAAGTGGGATGAAAAGATGGAACCTGCATTTCTTAATAACATTGGACGATACAGACGTTATAAGTATGACAGTGTTCGTGACTTATTACGAGTCATGCGTAACAAGTTGAATCATTATCGAGAGCTTCCCACAGAAATACAGGTATTTGTGAAGTCTATGAGCCCATTAGGCAGGGTTTCTGCTTCTACTTCTGCTTTTTGCAGAAGAGCATTACGAGGGAGTCACTCTAAACTAGCTTACTTATAACATTTTCTAACTAGACAAAACACTTCTAGATAATTATTGAAGCAGGCCTAAAAACAGCTTCTTAGTCTGAAAACCAACCTATGACTTTTAAAAAGCCGTGCCAAACGGGCCCTATATCTGATTTCCAGTTCAAACTTAATATACTAGCATACAGTGTGTGAAATCTGTGCCAATTGTATTTTTTAGCAGACGACAACTATGAAATCTTCTTTACCTTCTATAATACCACATGATGTTTATGAGTTACTAAAGTTCATCGGTGGTTTTACATTTCAGGAACTAATTGGATCGGTTCCAGAAGGATTTGATAGGTATTTTAAGACTCGGTTCCCAAAACTATTGATCGAAGTATACAAAATCGTGTACACATACTGTAGAGAGGAAGAATGGTTTCTCAAGTACTTCAAATGTACAACATTGTAGTTACTTGTATTAGAAGATTTATGGTCCATTATATACTGGGCTTTATACGTACAACAGGTGTATACATACATATGTAATCCCAATGTAATGCACTCTATGAACACTGATAATAATGTAAATTCGCAAGTCAAATGTTGTTCTAATTGGTGTTCACGGATTCTCTGCTATGGTTAAATCTTAATAATTTGTAGTAGCAGAAAGGTGCTTTTGCAGCCTCGTCTTGAGTCACCCCTATCGTGAACTTTTGACAAGATGACTCAGACGATGAATAATGTGAATTGAATTTGTTTATGATCGGAATGAAATCAGTAATTAGACAGAGGAGCATTAATTCGCTTATGAAAATCATCCTACTTCCTAGTACAGAAGACTAAAATTAACGAATGTCTCAACTTCCTAATGGTATAGAATCCTCAATTTATACAATATACTCGCGTATTTTGTATGCGGTGGGGGCCTAAAATGTCGATATTTGATAGTTCTTTTGATAAAATGTATCCTAAATGGTTGTATTTTATGTTATATAGGTAAAATTCAATAGTTGAATGAGGAATTGGAAGAAATAAAAGAAAAATCAAGGAAAAGGGCAAAGTCCAAAGTTTGAGAACCGAATTGTAAATATTCAATAGTTGATTTGGACCACAAGACGATACTTTAAAAATTGCTAGTAGACAATTGGATGAAATTAGAACTCAAAAATGAATGGAATATGATTAAAATATTATCAAAATCAATTCCAATCGTACAAGTTATATTCTAAATTTTTAATTAAATATTGAGACCCATTTATAGCATAATAAATGTCCGAATTGGGAAAATTATACTACTAACAAAGTTGTATCCCTTTAAGTTAGTTTTTCAACGCACTTTGAATTGTCTCGATCGGATATTGAGAGAGAAAGTTATGACCAAAATACTGACTACTGTGTGAGACCAAAAAAAAAAAATCGCGGGCGAAAATAACTTTTCTTATTCGATTGGATCTCTTTTGAAGATCAATTTGGACATGATTTTCAATCAATTTTCTACTTCTACAAATACTGAATATCAAAATACATATTAGAGATATCTCATATACATTGCATACTCCAATATTCATCAATTATTATCATCAAATGAGAAAAATCATAGTTCTTGTGAGAAAATTGAAGGTAACTTGCAAGAATTCAATCAATTGAAGATTTAAACTTAATTTTTGGATAAAGAAGAGAATGTACAAGTAAAGATTTATCAAGAAACCATTGAATAGATTCAAAACTTCAAGATTCATCTTCTCTATTTATCAAAAATTCGGTTTATATCTTTTCATTTAAATATGATTTCTTGTAATTTCGATATGTTAGGCTAGTTTTATGTATTACTAGGATGAGATGAACACTTGTTATGATATTTTTAGTTTTTAATTAATTTTTTTAAATTTTAATTTGATTTGATTTGTGGATGTTTATTATCATTTTTATCGTTCTTTTCAATTGTTTGATCACTAATTGAATTGTTAGTTGATTTTATTGTTATCGAGAGAGACAATAATGTTTAAGCACAATATAATAAATATTGTAAGATTCGATAGAGGATAGAGATATCTCTTATGTTTTCTATGTTTTCAAAGGGTGCTCTAACACTTATTAATGCATTTATCATATTTGCATATCTCATTGAGAGATAGAAGGGTCACATGAGGGGAATAGATTTGATCGCTATTGAGTGAGACTTTCAATTAAATTAGGAACATTGATCATCTCTATACTTTATATGGTTTCAATAAGTGTTCAAGTACTTATTAATGCATTTATCATATTTGCATCTTTTATCGAGAAATATAAGGATTACATGAGGGGAATATATTTGATCGCTATCGAGATGGGTTTTCAATTAAATCATGAACATTAACCAACATGAATAATTTCAAATTGTCACTTTAATTGTTATACTAAAAATGAAATAATAAGGGAGATTCGACATCTTAGCAATATATCTCACATATTTGAAAAACAAATTTATTTGCTTTCATTAGTTTAATTGATAATTTAGGTATTGCTATGGAAAAAATTACAAAATTATTTGTTATTCGATTAAAGTTGCAATTAATTTTAACTCGTTCAAACACATAGTTCTCGTGGGTTCAACACTCTTTTCATCATTATATTACTTGACCATGATCCCATGAACTTGCGAATATTCAAAAAATCATGCAGTACTAAATCTTCGATAGAGTTGGGATAGCAAAAAAAAAAATACCCAGATTGTTGCTAACTCCACCTTCACACAAGCAAAATTACTTCAGCTGATATACTCTTTTCCGAAGTTGGAATCTCAATCCAAAGCGAAGGATCCAAAGAGAAACAGATCAAGACTACCATTAAATTAATGGCCTTCCTGACAAGCTCCTTCAATCACTTCTTGGGGTTGTTCTACATTATCAACTCCTTCCTTATGATTGTTACAACACATTGGCTGCTCATCACGTCCCATAGGCTATAACAACTGATTATTGAGAACTCGTCTCCCTCTATTAAGACAACCTCTTCCAGCTCGGGTTCTGAGCTTATGGGAAAGTTTGAACCTTTAGAACCCTTCATTTGCGATTGAGAGCTGGCCATTGAGATAGCAGTCATAGATGACTCCCTCGAGCTTTTCTATCCCTATTCTTTCAAAGATACAATTCGGTTGTGATATTTTGACAGTTCGATCCAGGGACAGAGCCAGAAAAAAACGTTGGAGTGGGCTGTAATCTCCTCTACTATAAAAGAGGCAATCTCTGATCACTGTTCATTTATGTCACACGAGGTTTCACACTTATCCTGTTTCATTGTGGTTTTGCTACAGTTCATTGACTAATTGGTATTTCCAATTGATATTTTATAAATATCTTTTATAAAAATCTTCTTGGAGATTCTTGTTGAGTCAAGCTCTCCATTATATATATATATATATATGCAAATTCTCTTCACAAATATGGCTACAATTATTTTCGTGCTTTCCATTTTATCTTGTTATTCCCTCTACAAATACCCGTAAATACCCGTAAAGAAACCGAGAGGATTTGCTCGAGCTTTTCTTGTTGGCCTGTGTTTTCTCAAATATGGGCATTTTACGTTTGTTGAATAATTTCTTTTATTCTGCAAGTTAAAGATGCGAAGAAAATCATAGAAACTGCTCAGATGTTTATCCTGCTGCACAACAAATGCTTATACATCAAGGAAAAGTTCTCAAGGATGGCACAACACTGGAAGAAAATAAAGTTGTTGAGACTAGTTTTGTTGTCATCATGATTACAAAGGTAAAAGTTGATATGTTGCTTTTTATCCTGCTGCACAAATATGCTTAAACATCAAGGAAAAGTTCTCAAGAATGGCACAACACTAGAAGAAAATAAAGTTGCTGAGAATAGTTTTGTTGTCATCATGCTTGCAAAGGTAAAAGTTGATATGTTGCTTATTACTGTAAGCATGAGAAGATATAATCTGTGTATACCTTCAAAGCACTATTTTATAGCCAATTTAGTTTCATTTTCTTCTTCATTTCAAGTACATTTAATCTTTTTGTTTGGACTTTATGCATCTTGGTGTTTGCAATCTATTTTATGGCCTAAAGGTTTTCAGTAGGAACAGTTAGACGGTCCAGAAATATGAATTCTTCATGAAACAAAGGAAAAAAAAATTATTTTCCTCCGCACAGCGAGGAGCGTGGTGACGTTGGTGTGCGGACACAAGGCAAAAGTTTTTATATTAGTGTTTGCTATGCCAAAGCATAGCATGTTAATTGAAAATGTAATCAAAATGTTATT
>CAIGRN010161428.1:0-21771 GCA_903798345.1 Fraxinus anomala | reverse complement strand
AAAACTCGAAATCAACCATAGGTCAGCAAAGGAGTAAGTTGCAAATACTATTAATTGAGTTGTATTAGGTCTAGGGTTACAGAATGGAAAGAAGGAAAAAATGGCGCTGTAATTTTGTTAGGCTTTCACCAAGATTTTGGTTGAGTGACAAAAATAGAAATATTATCGCTAGCCTATCGCATTGCCTTCGCTCGAGCGACACATGGTCACTCGCCTGTCGCCTAACTTTCGCTCGAGAGTCCGTGTTTTCCGAAAAATTTTAAGTCGCATTTTTAAGACTTTTTGTCTGGCCCATTCAATCCTAAACCTAAACTATAAATACCAACAAGCTTCTGAATAGTTTTTCTTAAGGTTGATCATTGAGAAAATATTTACTGCCTCATATCTTCTTCATCAAATAAGCTTTCAACCTTCATATTTTGATTTGTTCTTGGCATTGAAAACATCAAACCTACAATCCAAATATCAAATTGCTACTTCCTACACATCGTCAGTGTTATAAAGATCAAGGGAATGTGACTGGAGTTTTAGTT
The DNA here is from genome assembly GCA_903798345.1 of Fraxinus anomala. Taxonomy (NCBI): domain Eukaryota; kingdom Viridiplantae; phylum Streptophyta; class Magnoliopsida; order Lamiales; family Oleaceae; genus Fraxinus; species Fraxinus anomala. Next base: position 21,238 of record CAIGRN010161428.1, on the reverse strand, counting down.
GTTGGAGAATGTAGAGTTCTTCATTGATCTACATGAGATAGACGAATTCATAAAGTTGAGAGTTGGTGCATGAGAACACAATCCAGTAGGGTTTTGAAAACTGTAGCTGGGAGTTGGTACAGGTGCACACAATCCAGAGGGGCTGTAGAAATTGCAGTCAGGAGATCAGAAAGTGCTAGTGGTAGTCGTGTCTGGCGGACCGTTAGTTCATTATTTGTTTATAGTGGATTGTTGACTGGCAAAGTGCCCGGAGTTTTTACCCAGTTGGGGTTTCTCCGTGATCATTCTGGTTGTTTATTTATTGTTTTTATGTAACTGTGACAATTCATTTTAGGAAAATTGACTTGATTAATTAACCATCTAGAGATAATTAATAATGACTTGTTGTTAGTTAATTATTAATTTTTAATTATGCATAATCACCTATTCACCTCCTTCTAGGTGTAATTTGGATCGAACATCGTAATTTCAGATAGTTTAGATGGTTTCAACATTTACATGTTCATTAGTTATCTCTAAAGATAGGTTAACTAATTTGAGTAAGTGTTAGGCAGATATTGCTACAATTATATGATGTTACAATGCATTAGTCAGAGTTATGAGACTGCTTCGAACATCTGTTGGTAACTTGAAGTTTGATTATTATGTAGCTTATTTGGTATTAAAGATCTTATTATGAGATTGTGTGTTTAAACTTACTAATTTGAGGATTATATCTGATGTTTGATGGAAATATATGTTGTTTAAGCGTGAACCTAAAGTCATTTTTGCGAGTTCCGAGGCCCAACACATTCTGATCCATGAGTTAACGTTCTTATTATATTTGGTTGATAATATAAGTGTTATGCCTCAGATCCAATCGATTTTGGACATAAACACTTTTGATATATAATTAATGCATTTTATTTATGGCATATGTATTATTTAATTGAATTAATATTCTAATAAATTAAATAATAGAATTCATATATTTAAGGTTTGGTAATTTGTTAATCACAAGGAGTTGTGGTTGTGAGATACAAATTATATATGACCGAATATCAAATTATCTGTGGTCATAAATAATAATGAGATACGTGGTATTGTTATTACGGATAGACCATCACGTGTGACATTTCTTACTTATGAAGTAAGTAGCTGATTTTACAAGCTAAAGTGTGGTGACAATTAAATGAACACGTGAATGTTTTGTTCTATGTTTTGTTATAGAACAAAATATTGGATGCTCACTGGAGAGATTCTACATGAATAATTATTTGAGTGTCACTAGTTAATCTCTAACGTTCGATAATAGAATTGATCATTTGATTTGAGATCATCATAGTACCTTATATGTGGACAATCATGCTTTGGTGATATTGGATGTTACTATGTCAAGAGTAGCTAATACGATATCATTCGGGTATATCAAGAATCATATGAAGATTGTAAATGGTCAATAGATGATTCGTCACTCTTAGATAGTAGGTGATTATTATCTACATTTTATTTAGTTAAACTGATAATAAAATTCTTGGCCAAAGTGTACTCATAAGTCGAAAAGAGTTTTTGACTTACATTGACTTAATAGTGGTATAAAAGATATGATCAATAATTGAGATTGACACACATCCAGATCTCGTAATTAATCGAATCATATCGATGAAAGGATTATAGTTTCACGGTAAATGAACAAATGTGTTTTTGTCATGCAACTTGACATTTTCCTTCACATGTATTGCCTGACACATTGTTAGATATCAATTTGGAACGACAAATATGAATTGATGATACATTAATAGAGGTATTTTAATTTATCGATTTTTGTTAGATCAAAATAATAATTCACGTCATCAGATTTCGTGATCGGGAACCTAATGAGTGACATACAAAAGAAGAACTAGAAGAATGAAATATGCTAATTAATTAATTGGCGGATGTTGGACAACTAATTAATTGGATTACTTCTTAATCGACCAACTAATTAATCAAATTAATTAATGGATCATGTTCAATTAATTAGACTAATTAATTATTGGACCATGTTGAGTTTAAGTGTCAGGCCAAGGGCACTTTTTTTTAAAGGAGGGTCGTACATTTGAGTTTTTATTAATATGCCCTCACTTGTGCGGAGGAATACCGTGGTTACATGAGGAAACAATTAAAACAGTAAATGAGGAAATACTACTTCCCTTACAATGAAAATAAATTATATGGACAAAAATAAGAATAAAAAACAAGAAATTATACTCTAATGCTAGGCAGTCCATGTCTATCAATCTGTACGAGTGCCCTAATATGTCGTGGTAGGTCAGCTACTCCATATATCTGATATCGTCGATAATTCCAACCATCTGCAGCAAGAGCACACCTCTCTGTAGATGTGGGAAATTATGTCTCTGTCGAATGATACGATATCTGTGATCTATCTAAGTATGCCTTGATTAGCCCATAGTTCTCCTCCTCTAGTAATACAGTGAATAACCACTTAGAAATTGGACTTAATCCAAGGCCTGAAAGACCGAGTCATCTAGCTAGTAAAATCCCGTCAAGAATAGCACTGATCTCTGCCTCCAATATCATGCATGATTTGTATGAAACTGAGAAAGTCCTAATACAATGACCTGTGTGATCTCTGATAATGCCTCCCCGCTCGCAAAACTATCCTTGACGCATCCATCAGTATTGATCTTGACAGATCTAACTAATGGAGTGCTTCATGAAACCAGAACGAGGGGAGATGAAGAAGCGGGTCCAAAGAAATACCAAAGATGGGTGCAAATGTCAAATCCTATCGCTAATGCACAGCTCGAAACACTCTTCTCATATGAAGAAAATGAATCATGTGATAAACCCTTCAAATGATACGTCTAATGACTATTCGGATCCCCTTATGCTTCGCATCATTCCTCTTGGTCCAAAAAAACCAAAATATTAGTAGAGGATCGATAGAACAAATGTGTCCACAACGAACATACCTAATCGAAGATGCTACTACCAGTGAAGATGTGACTGATAGTCTCAGTCTCAGAACAACACTGGCATCGAGAGGCCAACTGGCATCCAATCCTCCTCTGAAAAACCACATCTACTAGAATGAAGTCCTCCCATAGTCTCCAGCAGAAGATGATCTCTGAGAAGGAACAACAACAAGAGATTTATAGAGAAAGTGTCCACCACAACCTATAATCTCCTGAAACCTAGACCACTCTTATCAGTAGGAAGGAAAATCTTCTTCCAGCTTCGCCAATGTAAATGTCACTCTTGCTCTTTGGAGTCCCACAGAAAACGTGCAAAGATGCTCTCAAGTTTCTTCAAGATAACTTTGGAGGGCTACATAATCTGAAGAAAATGTAATGGCATGGAAGAGAGTATTGACCTTAGAAAGGTAATACGATCCTCAGGTGACAAAAGTCATGATGCCCCAACCTGAGATCATGTTTGTGATCTTCTGGATAAGGTCATTATAAATGACGCTCTTCTTAAGGGAACCCCCAGATAAGTGAAAGGTTGCCATTGGTGTCTAAATCTAGTCAAAATCTCCAAACATCTGATCTAACTAATAGATACATGTCTGGGTAGTATATGTCCGCTCTTGTCCCTATTCATCATCTGACCAGTAACCTTCTCATTATGCTCCAGACAATCAAGAATCCTCTTGATAGACTTTTTTGGTCGTTGCCGAATATGATCATATCATCAGCAAATGAAATGTGTAAGATAAGAGTACTACCTCCATGCCAATAACACATACTGGGATATTCTTGAAACCTTTGAATGAGTAGGCGTGTGAAGTAATCTGCAACTAAGATGAACAATGATGGCAAAATGGAATCACCATGTTTGACCCCTCGTGAGGAGGGAAAAACCACATGGGCGGCCATTTAGAAATACAGAAAAATGACACTTCGAGATGCACTGCCTGATCTTGTCGATCCAGATCTAATCAAATCCAAATGCCTCCAATATAGAATAAATAAATCACCCATCCATGTGATCATATGCTTTAGCCATGTCTAGCTTTAGTATAGTGTTACCCTCTCATACTCTAGCACCCAAAGTGTAGTAAAGGTCCTGAGTTAATAAGACATTGTCCCTAATCAGACAGCCGGGGATGAAGCCACTTTGTGGATAAGAGATAATGCACGATAACAGTGTACTCAATCAAGTGTTTAGAAGCTTAGTAATAAGATTATTGAACACTGTATATAAACTCATGGGTTTGAAGTTAGTCTATCTACAAGCACCATCCTTCTTAGGAAGCAATACAATAGAAGTAGTAGCAGCAAAACTCCGTGGAATATGGTCTCCATCAAAGAAGTCCAAGACTGCCTTGTATTCCTGAATAATGTCCCAACAATACTGAAATAATAGGGATGAGAAACCATCTGGGCTGACAACATTGTCAGCATATATGTTGAAAATCGCCTCTCATACCTCATGAATTACAGGGGGACGGTTTAGTGCCAAATTACCATCCTCCATCAAAAGTCTAGGGATGATATCAAAATGAATGGGGTCCAAATGCTGTGTAGGAGTAGATAGAAGATCCTAGTAGAATGACATATCCGAAGTCTGATTATCAGTATGAGTAGTTAAGACTTCTCATGCCTGCGTCCTGATAGGCCAGATACGCAATTTGATCCAGTGTCCCTGAACAATTGTATAGAAATATTGAGCATTGTGATCTCCTTAATACCCACTTGGATTTCTATTAATAAATTAATAGGGTTTGAAAAATAATAATATAACAATTATTATCTTGCTAGCACAAGGAAGGAGAAATCATAATTCTCTCATTCTTGTTCCCTACGTAGATTTTCATTGGAGGCTAGAAAATTGGACAACTGTGAATTGTAGATTGTGATTGTTCATACTCAATATAAGTAAAGAAGTTTGCAGAATTCAACAAAGTTATAATTCCTGTTACAGTTTCTATCTAAACACAAGGAAGATTTTTGGTGGAAATTGAAATAATTTTATTTTTCGATGTTCATGATTAAGTAAATTCCCAACAGATAAAAACTTTTCTGAACTAATTAGAAACTAAGGATGAAAATTACTCATTAAAACATGAAAATATTGGAAAATTAGAGTTGTAAATTAGTGAAAAAGGAAAAAATCAATTGTTCCACGATGGTAGACTAGGAGAAATTTAAACACTTATATAGCCAAAGCATGCACCTATATCCCCTAGGTCTTGACTGATCCATTCAGGCAACAACTAGAAAAATTAGCACAGATAAAGCATTTCGGCAAGGAACGAAGACAGAAAAATGTGGGAAGGCATTGTAAGCATGAAAACCAAAATTTTCTAACCCGAAAACCACCATTTTGAAGGGTCAAAATTCATGAGATTGCAACCGATGATTTTGAAAGAAAATGAACGCAACTTGCATAAAGCAAAAAGCGAAAATCAACTTGCATGCGACTTTAGTAAAGTGGCTTGAAACTTGCAATTAATTCTAATCATTGAATCCCTTCCTACTATTAGACTGCATAATGTTTATCACTTATCAAATAGCCAACTTATCTTCATAATGTAGTTAGGATATCTGCTGGATTTGTACATACTCCATAAGAGGACTAGCATATCACCCAACTGTGCTTCCAGTACATTCCATTGCAATGGTCTTTACCCTTTTACCCATTTCTTCTTTCTATTTATTTGCACTTGTATTGATGTTAATGATGAGATGAATTTCCGGATTCAATTATAGTTCATTAGAATTTTCCCTCATTTTCATTTAGCTGCATTACCTGCCTTACATCATCTTTAAATTCTTACATGGTATCAGAGCAATGACTACCATTGCTGAAATGAATTTTGCTACCAGTGAAAATGCAGTTCCCATCCAAACTCCTGACCTCTCTGATCATTACAAGCTAGAAAACTCAGATAATCTAGGAGCCATTCTCGTTATAGATTTACTGACCACAGAAAATTATCCTACCTGGTCAAGGGCACCTTGGCGAGCACTCCGAGCTAAGAACAAGCTTAGCTTCATCAATAGAACACTACCTAAGCCTGAACCAACCAGTACCTCATTCGATCCATGGAAGAGATGTAATGACATGGTTATATCCTGGATTCAAAATGCCATATATCCCTCTCTTAGATCCAGTTTTGCATTCATGGATGAGGCAAATGAGATATGGGCTGAACTTAAGGATTGATTTTCCCATCAAAATGGACCCAGAATATATGAATTGAAGAAAGTACTGTCTGATCTGGAGCAAGAAAATGATTCTGTAAGTATCTATTATGGTAAATTGAAAACCATTTGGGATGAATTATCAATCTATGATCCTACCCCTGAATATAGTTGTGGACAATTGAAAGTACTAGTGGATAGACATCAACATGATTGTGTAATCAAATTCCTAATGGGGCTAAATGAAGTGTATGATAACAGAAGGGCTCAAGTGATGATGTTTGATCCCATTCTACCAATAAACAAAGTGTTTAACTACATACAACAGCATGAGAGAAAGAGGCAAATTACCTCAACTGTTGTAAACAATGAAGCCATTGCAATGGCAACCAAGAAAAACTATGGAGATAACAGGACTGTCAGCTATGGAAAATCGAACTTCACTGGTAAAAGGGATAGACCATATTGTTCACATTGCAAAATCCCTAGACACAGCATAGACAAATGTTTTAAGGCAGGAAACATTGAGCCTCCTATTTGCACACATTGCAACATGATAGGGCATACTATGGAAAAATGCTTTAAGTTGTGAGGTTATCCTCCTAATCACAAGTTACACAGAGTCTAGAGGAGAGATGGAGGTTTTGCAAATCAATCCAGTGTGGTGGAAGAAGAGAGTGAGAGGCCAGTTTCTCTGACCAAAGGACAATATGAAGAGTTCCTTGCCTTGCTTCGACCTAAGGAAAGTTTACAGAGCACTCATTCTGTCAATCATGTGCAAACTATTGATCATTCAAAAACTAACCCTCAATCTGATTTATCTGATAAAGCTGCCTATCTATCTGTTACACCTACACACTCTAAAAATTTTGATAGCACCCCATGGATTATTGACACTAGTGCAACAGATCATATGATCTGCAACATCAATCTCTTTACCTGCATTGAATCTAAAACTTCTCTCTCAGTTAAGTTTCCCACTGGTGAGATTGTTCCAGCTACACATACTGGTGTAGTGCAAATCACAGACTCTATGCTTCTCAAAGATGTGTTATGTGTTCCTAATTTTCACTTCAATTTACTGTCTGTCAAGAAATTAACACAACAGATCCCTTGTTGCCTAATCTTCATGTCTAATGCCTGTTATGTGCAGGACCTTTTTATCTTGGGGGACAATTGGGAAGGGTGAAGTATGGCATGGCCTGTATCGACTGATGCTACACAAGATTCCACCCACAGCTCTCATGACCACCCTATCAGTCCTTAATCTTAGGTAACCTTTCACTGCAGCCTCTGTTATCAATTTTGATGTTTAGCCAAATTTATGACATTATCGTTTAGGACATTTATCAGGCTCTAGAATGAAACTTATTTGTGATAATTCCATTGTTTCCCATTACAAGAATACCAGCAATGTTCCTTGTTTTATTTGTCCATTGGCAAAACAACATAAAAATCCTTTTCCTATAAGATCACATAAGACTAAGCAATTGTTTGAAATTATCCACTGTGACATTTGGGGTCCCTGCCCCCACTGAAGCTCATGATGGATCTAAATATTTCCTTTCAATTGTAGATGACTATTCATGTGCCACTTGGGTCTATTTACTTAAGAAAAAATCTGATGTTGATCATTCCATTAAGGCTTTTATCCAAATGATAGAGAATCAGTTTCAAACCTCAGTTAAAACCTTGAGAAGTGATAATGGACCTGAATTCAAATTGACTGATTTTTACAACTGAAAAGGCATCATTCATCAAAGGAGTTGTGTTAAGACCTCTCAACAAAACGGTGTGGTTCAAAAGAAACACCAACACTTGATGAATGTTGCTAGAGCCTTAAAATTCCAGTCAGGTCTTCCTCTATTTTATTGGAATGAATTTATCCTCACAGCAACATACTTGATAAATCGAATTCCCACACCTCTGCTGCAAGGCAAGTCACCATTTGAAATACTCTTCCAGTGTACACCAACCTACTCTCATCTTAGGACCTTTGGGTGCCTTTGTTATGCTTCAACATTGACACATGGGAGAAAGAAGTTTGATCCTAGAGGGCATCCGTTTATTTTCTTAGGTTACCCCTTTGGAGTTAAAGGATATAAAGTGATGGACTTACAAACAAAAACCATCTTTATATCTTTATTTTCCTTACAAACAAGCTGAAAAAACAATTGATGAAACTAAATTTTTCTTTACCAAACCACTCCCTGATGATATTAATCATATCCATGAATCCACATCAGACGCCATACCCCCACTCACCAAGAGCACAAACACCTGATCAGAACATTTCAAACAACCCTGCACCTGAAAATAATCCTCAAACATCACCTCCCACATTACCTATCACTCGAAAATCTACAAGGGTCAAGAGGGCTCCCCAGTACTTACAAGATTTCCACTGTCATCAGGACACATCAACTCAGCCATCCCAATCTTCTCCCAAGACAAGGTTCATAGCATCTGCAGGTAAGGCATTTTCTCTTTCTAATACCATCTCTTATCATAAATTATCACCTCAGTTTAACGCCTTTTCAAACTCCATCAGCACACATTTTGAACACAATATATATCATCAAGCTGTGAATGATCCTAACTGGTGCAAAGCAATGAAATCAGAAATAGAAGCCCTTGAGTTGAATAGAACATGGACTCTCACTAACCTTCCACTAGGAAAGATAGTAATTGGCTGCAAATTGGTGTATAAATTGAAGCATAACTCAGATGGAAGCATTGAGAGGCACAAGGCAAGGCTTATGGCCAAAGGATATACACAAAGGGAGGGAATAGACTACAATGAAATATTTTCACCTGTTGCAAAGCTTGTTACTGTTAGATGTCTGTTGGCTATATCAGTAGTTCAAAATTGGCATCTCAAGCAATTTGATGTGAGCAATGCCTTCCTACATGGAGTTTTACATGAAGAGGTGTATATGGAAAAACCTCCAGGCTACATAAAAGGGGCTCCCAACCAAGTTTACACGCTATTGAAGAGTATATATGGTCTGAAGCAGGCCTCAAGGCAGTGGTACTCCACATTCTCTACAGCATTTATAGATATTAGGTTTTCTCAATCAAAGGCTGACTACAACCTTTTTCAATGACAGCAAATGATTCCTTCACAACATTACTTGTCTATGTAGATGATATTGTCATAGCGGGCTCTAATTTGAATCAAATAGATACAATTCAGAAGTTTCTAAGTAGCAGGTTCAAAATTAAAGCAACTAGGTGATCTGAAGTATTTCCTTGGACTTGAAGTGGCAAGATCAAACAAGGGAATTGTCATCTCTCAACGCAAGTGCACTTTGGATATGTTGGCTGATGCAGGACTACTTAGAGCTAAACTTGTTAAACTACCTATGGACCAGAATCTGAATGGACCAGAATCTAAAGTTGGGAAGAGACACGAGAAAACCAATACCTGATCCTACAGTTTACAGGAAATTGATTGGAAAACTAATGTATCTGTCTTTTACTAGGCCAGATATATGTTATGCTATTCAGAACCTTAGCCAGTACATGGAGGCCCCTTTTTACACACACCTTGCAACAGTTCACAAGGTAATCAGATATCTCAAATTGGCACCAAGACAAGGCCTATCATTTCCATCTTCATCCACTTTAAAACTTCAAGCTTTCTGTGATTCTGACTGGGCGACATGCCCAGATTCTCGAAGATCAGTTACTTGTTACTGCATTTTTCTAAGAGATTCACTGATCTCCTGGAAGTCCAAGAAACAAAGTGTGGTATCTCGATCATCTGCTGAGGCAGAGTACAGGTCAATGGCTAGCACTTGTTGTGAAATTACATGGTTAAAGTACCTCCTAAGAGACCTTCAAGTTGATCACTCCAAACCAGTTACTCTATATTGCGACAATAAGGCGGCATTACACATTGCCTCCAACCCAGTATTCCATGAGAAAACCAAGCATATCGAGTTGGATTGTTACCTAATCAGGGATCAAATTGAAGCTGGACACATCTGCACCTCCTATGTTAACACTCAATCACAGCTTGCAGATACATTCACTAAGGTATTATCTTCTATCACTTTGAGATCACATTTGTCCAAGATGGGAATTGAAAACATCTATTCTCTACCTTGAGGGGACTATTAGAATGCATAATGTATATCGCTTATCGAATAGCCTACTTATCTTCATAATGTAGTTAGGATATCTGCTGGATTTTTACATACTCCATAAGAGGACTAGCAAATCACCCAGCTGTGCTTCCAGTACATTCTATTGCACATGGTTAGGTGCACAAATATTCCTTTTGTTGGGTAGTTTGTTAGGATAGTTCTTTACCCTTTTACCCCTTTCTTCTTTCTATTTATTTGCACTTGTATTGATGTTAATGATGAGATGAATTTCCGGATTCAATTCTAGTTCATTAGAATTTTTCCTCATCTTCATTCAGCTGCATTACCTGTCTTTTATCATCTTTAAATTCTTACACCTACCTCAAACTAGTCGAATTGCCATTCATCCCTGATGATAAAGAATTCTTCTTTCCACCTTTTAATGGAAGAAGTGGAATCCATAGCTACAGAGTTCTCCATATTTAGCTTCACACTCGTGTAATCCAGAATGAGACCTTCCCATCCTCTTTGAAACTATACAGAGCGTTGAATTGAGCAACCAATTGAGAAACCTAACTTACGCCACAACAATAGACATCCATAAAAAGTTCTCCACCCATTTAGGTGGAGGTGAGTAAGTGTTATCCCCAAGAAGATAAAATCTATGTATAATGGGAAGAATTGAGAGCCTGACGCTAACTGAAAAGAGGGCATAGTTGAGAGCCACACAACCCTAAAAACATGCCTAAGGGTACACGTGCATATTTTGTAGCATGAAAATATGACCACTACGTGATGTGGGAAATAAGTATTGATGGCCCATGTTCGGTGAAATGTATTCTCGCACAATGTGTCCGGCGATTCGACAATATTCTAGTAATGCCAGGATATCGTCCTCCTGCTATTACAAGACCTCGTCATCCAAACCTTCTTTCGAATTGGACATACGAATGAGGCCACAACCTATTTAGGATGACGCACCATCACTAGACTCGTTTGTCATTTACATGAATGAAAATCGACATACCAAAAAAATAGTAAATGTGAGAAACAGAAATTGCACGTGGGATAGAAGAAATAATTATGACTATAATGTTGGATTTTTTACCTTGGTTATACAATACAGTATTGGTTTATTTTGTACTCACACCAACTTCATGCGTTTGTAGAAATATGAAAGCCCTTTTATAGACTTAAGAATGCAGAAAAGGTACGTACTTGGTATAGACCCACTAGTCACTTCACTTTATTACTTGTTAAAAACAAAGGGAAAGGAAATTTGAAAGGGTATTATATTCTCCGCATAGTGTAGGAAATATATTCCATCCACATACTAGTCACTTCATTGTATTACTTGTTGTTAAAGGGAAAGGAAATTTGAAAGGGTATTATATTCTCTACATAGTGCCAGGAATATATTCCATTCACATACTACTTTCCAATATATAACAGTGAATGTATGAAAAAAATATATAGAACTTTAATAGAAAAACATGTGTTCAATGCCAAGTAAATCTCAACAAAGAGAAAAGAAAAATGTCCAAAATATATTAACACAAACAAAGACCAACAACAACATAAACAAACATCAACAATATGAAATGGAATTACAATTTTCGTCGAGCCCTCAACAGCTTCAAGAAACTCATTTCCTTGTCGTATTTGAAGGAGTACTCAATCCACGCAAGCCTAAGTTTTGGTGTTTGAGCGGAACTTTATACAATTCGATTGTTAGAGTCCCGAAAGAACCACAAAACAAACAAATGCAACTTGTAACCACTCTCGACGAGGCCAGTTTAAAGCAAGTCATTCACATACTTTGAAAGGGTCATTACACCCTAGTCTCTAGACCAAAGGACCGAGGTGAATTTCCTTAACATAGTTGCCAAGTTATCCACAGCTTCTGAAACCTCAATTGCACCGAACTTCTTCTTCTTTTCCTTTTCCTTCACTTGCTTTCCTTTATGCTTTTCCCCACTTCGATCGAAGGAAATATTCATCAACAAGTTTGTTGTGCCCTCTACAGGCTCGTCACTTGAATCCGTTGTCTCAGCTTTGATCGGTACCTTGTCATTCTAATCATCAGTGTCGCTGTCTGAGCTCAAATCAAAATCGCACTGCAAAAGTTTAGTTGGTGTTAAAGCACATTTCATGGAGTCGTGACTGTCACCAAATAATCGACTGTAAGTATGGTAAATTTATCTGTTGTCATTGTCTTTGAACTTTCCATACTTTGGATTCTCCTTCACATAGTCAAGTAGGAAATTTCAAGAATAGATTTACAGTAACACAGAATCAGGCCGACGAAATAAAAAATCATAAACACTATCATGCTAGATACATTCAATCTATAGCATCACCACAATAATATCGAAAAAAAGTGTCTGGAAAGAAAGCCAGAAGACGAAGTCATGGAACTACAAGGTACAAATACATCCAGTGGTTTAAATTTTAAAATTCTAATTATCGCAACAAGATGGTTGTTCATAGTGCAACTCAAATATTCGTAGCAAGAGGCCACAGAAATACTCACTATATACAGTTTTTATATATAGAGCACGAGAAGATATTTATTGAAACGTAAGCAAACAGGGTAGCCAAAATACATTGAAGCAGTCGCAACACGAACATGCGAAATTCAGCCTCGTATGCCAAAAATAACATGGTACGAATGTGAACGCCAGATCATGTTACCTTCAGTTTCTGCTCCGACCACCAATTGGTTGCTTCAATTTTGCCCCCGTTGCTGATCGTACTAAATCCTAGAGCATTGGAACAACTCAAATAGAAGGTTGTGATCCGTTCGCATAACAGTCTAGTGGTTCTTTAGCTGGACAATCATCCAATCCTTCCAGACGGTTTTGCTAAACAAATCACAAATGTGCTCCTAGCCGGTAGTCGAGAAATACTTTCCCCGATGATGTCTCTCAGCAATGACGTGTTCTGCCTCAGCGATGAAAATCTTGTGTTCCCGAAGATCCCACTTTGTAAACTTGGGAGTCTTTATTTTCCTTCGGACTGATGGGTACGAGATGCAACTGACACCTTTCGGGAATAAAAAATAAAACGATGAGAATAATGGATTTGATTATTGAGAGTGAATGAATCTGAAAATGTATTGAATTCTTCACACTACTTTGTAAATGTACAGACTGTGATATATATAAACACTATAGGCTATTCTAGAAGAAAATACATACAATACAATACATAACATAATACACAACTAATTTCCAACTAATACAAAGTTCCACGTTCTCCTCTTCTAGACAATTCCAATTTTGTTGCTGCTGAGTTGTTCTTTCTTGCTGATGTGTCCTCCATGGCTGACTGTACTTGCTGATTTCTCAATGTAGCCATTTGTTGATTCTTCAATTTGGTAATTCTACCAGCTTCCAATATCCCCCCGTAAGATGGAGAGTATATGTCCATTAGTCCCATCTTGAACATGGACAAGTAAAAGCTTTGAGAGTTTAATGCTTTGGTTAGAATATCTACAACTGGTAACCTGCTAGGAACATGTTTAGTAACAATGTATCCATCTTGAATTTTATCACCAATCAAGTGGCAATCGAGCTCTATATGTTTGGTTCTTTCGTGAAAAATCGAGTTGGTAGCTATGTGGATAGCTGACCTGTTATCACAGTATACAAAGGCTGTATGGGGATGATCTACCTTTAGATCTTCAAATAAGTATCTGAGCCATGTTAATTTGCAACATAAGCTTGCCATAGCTCTGTATTCTACTTTTGAAGATGACCTTGAAACAACATGTTGCTTCTTTGACTTCCAAGATACCAATGACTCTCCAATTAACACACAATATCTGGTTACTGACCATCTGGTATTAGGACAGGCTCCCCAATCCGAATCACTATATCCATGCAACTGCAACATTGAATTTACTAGATAAAACACTCCTTGACCTGGAGCCCTCTTGATATACCTTAAGACCTTGTGTGCTGTGTGCAAATGTGGAATTCGAGGACTTTCCATAAATTGACTCAACAACTGGACTGAATAGGAGATATCAGGTCTGGTTATTGTTAGATACAATAATCTCCTAACCAATCTTCTATAAAGTGCTGGTTCTGGAAGTAGCTCTCCCTGATCTCTCATCAGCTTCATGTTTTGGTCCAACGGTATCCTTGTAGGGGCTGATCCAATCGTTCCTGAATCACTTAAATTATCAAGAGTATACTTTCTTTGGTATATAAAAATACCCTCTGTAGATATGGCCACTTCTATACCAAGGAAGTATTTTAATTTACCAAGATCCTTGATTCTAAATTTGTCATGAAAAGTGGCTTTGAGGTGGTCAATCATATTAGTGCAATTTCCAGCCACAATTATATCATCAACATACACTAGGATAGTAGTGAAAGAAGCACCATTACTCTTAGTAAATAAACTATAATCTGTCCTTGATTGCACATATCCTTGTTCAGCAATGAATTTTGATAGTTTGGCATACCATTGGCGTGATGCTTGCTTCAAGCCATACAAGCTTCTTTTGAGTTTGCACACCTTTTGCTTGGTGTCATCTTTAAAGTATCCGGGAAGTACTTCCATATACACCTCTTCCTCCAACTCACCATGTAGGAAAGTGTTATTGACGTCGAATTGGAAAAGGTGCCATCCTCTTATGGCTGCTAATGCCAGCAAGGTTCTAACTGTGATGAGTTTGGCTACCGACAAAAAGGTCTCATGATAATCAAGTCCTTCTTGTTGCGTATACCCCTTAGCAACAAGTCTTGCCTTAAACATTTCTATGCTACCATCAGCGTTGAATTTGATTTTGTATACTCATCTACAACCTATTGCTTCCTTCCCATGAAGGAGATCAACCAAATCCCAGGTATCATTAAGTTCAAGGGCCTAAATTTCAGCTCTCATGGCTGCACACCAATCAGGGGAGTTTTTAGCTTCCTGGTAGTTTCTAGGTTTAGAATTAGAGGTGACAGAGGTAACAAAGGCTTTATGTGAATTTGATAATTTCTCATAAGTAACACAAGCATTTATATGATAGTGATTACCTAAAGAGCTTTGTTCCTTCAGCTTGTCCAACTCTTGAGGTGAGTGAAGTGTGGTAGCCTGATGACATATGAAATCTTGAAGATGTATGGGTGTTTTCCTCACTCTCATTGATCTGCGAGGCAAATGAGTGATAGGAGTGGTATTTGATGAAGAGTCAGAGTTATTGAACTGCAAATGTTCAGTGTTAGTTTCATTTTGAGATTCATCCTGACTAGAACTTAGTGAGAATTCTTCTTCAGGCTGGATAGTTTGTGAATCTGTTTCTGGTAACTCACCATCAGAAATGGTTTGACAGTTTCTTCCTGGTAATTCAATGTCATGATTGGAGCTAGGGATTGCAGCAATTGTTTCATTGTGATTTATAGGTTCTTGAGTGACACTGATTTCATTTTGACTTGCCTTGATAGAGTCATCTTTATAGGGAAATAGATTTTCATAAAACACTACATTTCTAGAAACAAATATTTTCTTGGTTTCAAGATCTAAAAGAGTATATCCCTTGATCCCAAAGGGATAGCCTATGAACACACACCTTTTGGCTCTAGGGTCGAATTTATGTCTTCCATTGACAATGGTGGTAGCATAAGCTAAGCAACCAAAAACCTTGAGATGGTTATAGGATGGCTTTTTGTTGAACAAAATCTGATAGGGACTTTTATTGTTTAATATGGATGAGGGAGTTCTATTCATGAGATATATGGTAGTTAAAACACAATGGTTCCAATATTTCAATGGAATCCCACTTTGAAACTTTAATGCCCTGGCTATATTGAGGATATGTTGATGTTTTCTCTCTGTTATAGCATTTTGTTGGGGCATTTCAATACAAGTTTTGTGATGTACAATGCCTTTTTTAAGATAAAATTCTTTCATGTTAAACTCTCCACCATTATCTGTTCTAATTATCTTAACTCTAGTTTCAAATTGTGTTTCAACCATAGTGCAAATATTTTGAAGGGCGTTGGTGGCATCAGATTTTAGTTTTAAAGTGTATGCCCAAGTACATCTACTAAAATCATCTACAATGGTTAAGAAATATCTAGAACCATCACTGCCAATCTCATTGCAAGGACCCCAAATGTCGCAATGTATCAATTCAAAACACTTTTCAATTTTGTGAGTGCTAACAGGAAAGGGTAGCTTGTGCAATTTGGACAAGGGGCATATAGAACAAATCTTATTACTGGAAGACTTTGAAAATTGAACATCACCATCAACACTATTGATAGAATAAGAAGTGTGTCCTAATCTGTAATGTCAAACATCAAAACCTTGGATACTAGAAGTTGTAAAGCTGAGACAGGAATGGGGATCTGACTGTATAATTTTTTTAAGTAAACTGATAAAGCTGAAGAGGTAACATCTTTAAGCTTCATATGATACAACCTATCCTTCACTTCACCCATGCCAATTGTTTTCCAAGCTGAAAGGTCCTGAACATAGCAATAATGAGAGAAAAAAATTAGGCAACATTTGAGCATATGTGTTAACTTTCTGGCGGAAATTAAATTAAATGAGAAACTAGGTACACAAAGAACATCTTGAAGTATCAAAGTGTCAGTGACCTTTACTGTCCCTATGTGAGTAACAGGGACTGTGTTACCATTTGGTAGTGTGATTGAGTATGAAACTTTAGTAGGAATGGAGGAAAAAAAAGAAGTCAAGCAGATCATATGATCTGTTGCTCCAGTATCGAGTATCCAGGCGGCATCTAATGTTCTAGGTGGTTTTTATTTCAGAACAGACATGCATAGAGATATACCAGAGGGCTGATGAATATTTTCATCGGAGGATGTGGAAGCAATAACACTTTGGTTTTGGTTTTGTAGATTAGTGAGTGGTTTTATGAGAGCCATGAGTTGTGAAATTTGCTCTTGGCTTAAGGACACCTGAGACTTGTTATCTCCAACCCCGTGTGTAGGTAACAGAGATTCAATAGCTTGATTCACAGATGCCTTTTCCTTTCCAATGAATTTATGGCCTGGAGGATAGCCATGGAGTTTGAAACATTTATCTACCTGATGGCAAGGAACTTGACGGTAAGTGCAAACTGGTTTGTTTGGATTTGCTTTAAAATATCTGTCAATTGAATGGCCTGCAATCTTACAAAAGGTGCAATAGTACCTATCCTTCTTCTGTGTATAGTTGCTTTGTCTTCCCTTTGCAAGAAGTGCCATAGATTCATATGAAGATTCTCGTGTCGATATTTCCCTTCTCTTCTTCTCCTGATGTATTAATGAGTAGACTTCATTGAGGGTAGGAAAAGGTTTGATCAGCAAGATCTGTGCCTTTATCCCCTTATATGAATCATTCAAGCCCATCAGAAATTTCATTACCCAGTCCCTTTGCTGATTTTGAACCACAATTCTTAAACCTCCACAATTACAATTAGGTACAACCTCATAATTCATCAGTTAATCCAGAAGAGCTTTGAACTTTGAAAAATAGACACTCACTGGGTCTTGATTCTGTAGCAACATGGTTATAGCCTGTTTGATTTCGAAAATTCGAGGTACATTTTGCTGAGCAAAACGCTGTTCCAACTCAAGCCATAGTTGGTGCGTTGTCTCAGCGTACGTGGTGCTATGCTTGATGTCGACTGCCATGGTGTTCTGCATCTAAGTAATCACCAGGTCATTGCAACGCAACCAGTGTTCCGTGAGTGGGTCATTTGAGTCTGCAGGTTCATTTAAACTGCCATCAACGAATCTTAACTTGTTTTTTATTCGTTATGCTCTCTTCATTGATCTAGCCCATGAGTGATAGTTATTAGCATCCAAAACATGAGCGACAAGTAAGGCTCAAGTATTATCATTGCTTCCAATGAAAGACGAACTGTTCGGTTGAGTAGGATCAAGATTTGCAGCACTGGATGAGTTTCCAGCTTCATTAATGTTTAGATTTTGGATTTAGATTTGATCTGTATCAACATTTTCAGGATTGGATTCCTCCAAACCATGCTCTGATACCATTTCGGGAATAAAAAATCAAACGATGAGAATAATGGATTTGATGATTGAGAGTGAATAAATCTGAAAATGTATTGAATTCTTCACACTACTTTGCAAATGTATAAACTGTGATATATATAAACACTATAGGCTATTCTAGAAGAAAATACATACAATACAATACATAACAGAATACACAACTAATTTCCAACTAATACAAAGTTCCACGTTCTCCTCTTCTAGACAATTCCAATTCTGTTGCTGCTAAGTTGTTCTTTCTTGCTGATGTGTCCTCCATGGCTGACTGTGCTTGCTGATTTCTCAATGCAGCCATTTATTGATTCTTCAATTTGGTAATTCTATCAGCTTCCAATGACACCAGGTCAGTAACATAGGTCTTGTAGGTCTGAAAAACATCAAAACATTTCTCAACATACTGCCCTCAAAAATGGATGTAGGTAAAATAAACGCATATACAGGTATCCTCACACATTTTGAGTCTTTAACACATGAGATCTAAATATGAAACAGTTGGGCAGAATCTTGCCATGGTTTGTGGATAGTAGTCCCACTGCGAGCCTTCATTGTACATACCGTATCAACCTAAGTTTTGGGTGGAGAAGACGAAAGAAGGTGTTGGTCGTTGAAGCATTATCACGCACTTGATGATCGACGTGGCAAGATGAGTACAACGAGGAAAACGAAAAATTGTCGATAAGTGACAACATAATCTGGACTCCTTATGTTCTTCAAGACAAGCGATCGTCTTCGTTTTCACCATGTAGGCTGTCGTGTTTTGAGTTAAAGGTTGGCGATGTTCTGTGATAGAGAGAATAACATAGCAGGGTATGAAGAAAAAAAAAGATGAAAGGTGGATTGAAGTTTGATTGAATGGGGGTAATTTGGTCTTATTACAATGAAAGTGGAGGGTGTTTCCATCTAGGCATTACAAAGGATGCATTTGATATTTTGCGAAGAAGCCAAGTGATAAGAACGTTACCAAACATGGGCCCCGTTGGCAAAAAATGTAAGTAAAGAGTTTTTATTGGGGCCGAACAGGGGCTAGGTAGTGGCACACATTTTAAAGACGAAATTGTAGTTGATATGGCATTGAATGATCAAGTTGTTTAATTTGGAGACTTCCAAAGGGTCTAACTCAATGTATTCTCCAATACACTCCAAACTTCAATTAATAAAATTATCCTTTAATTTTCCTAAAATTCCAGCAATCAATCTACTTAATTTCTATGATCTTAGTCTAAATTTGTCATGTCATTTTTAGTCATCAACAGATATAAATAATCTACGGCCTTTTTGTAATTGTCTTTTGTCATTCATATATTTATTTTTCAATACATGTATATAACCACCTTATGTTTTAGGAATAATGATATTTGTATATAAGAAATTATATAATGGTTTACATACGGACGAGGCATCAAAAAGAGTGGGAAAGTATTTTCTTTATTTGGTTGAAGAAATTCTGACTCAATCAATCTTATTACATCATGTGTGTAACACTCCAAATTGTTTTTACGTGTTTTAAAACAGAGAGATTTAATTTATTATGTTATCTTTTATCTTTTAGAAAATAGAAACATTTTTACATCTTAGTCTTGTTAGCCATAATAAAATTAATAGGATAATATGATTATTTGGTCCTTTTATTTTATTTAGTTTTGGCCAAATATTTAAGTATTGTAGGAGAAGGAAAAAACATATCAACATTGAGCTCATTTTGTAGCTCACATTAAATAACCTAGACTGTCTCGAGAAAAATATAAGTTTGAATAAGTTAAGCTCAAGTCATTTCAATTCAATGATACATATTTAATAGATATAATTTTATTACTTAATAATATAAATTTTAAGATAATTATGAAAATAAAATAATATTGCATTAAATAATTCATGTTTATCTTTAAATTTCGAAGATGATTTGATCTATCTAAATTTTATTTCCAGTTAACCACTATAACAAATTCTATTTTTCTCATTTTGAAATGTGATATATTGTCTTTGCAAAATGACGTGTATTTGGATAGATAAGGAAGACTTGCAATTTATAGTATTAACAAATTCTATTTCCTTTTCATTTGCCATGGGATAATAAGTTTGTTTTATTTTCAAAAATGACCGTGGATAAAGATTAAAAAAATAGAAAATTTAAATTTAAAATCCAAACAAATTCTCTTATATAGTAATTTTGTTTTGTTTTCTTTTTTTTATTTTGAGTCAAAAGAAAACATAAACCACGCACATGCACACTCACTCTCAAAACTTTATTCAAAATTTATATGCTTAAGGAGTGAAATCCATATTTTTAATCCTACAAAATAATTATTTGATCCACTGAAGGTAGGATATTGTGTGCAAGTTGATCTGTCCTTACAATATTATAATTTTTTTACGTAATTTATTTCATGAATGCAATGAAATGTGAGATTTCATTCGAGTTTTCTCAATTGTTTACACAGAAATGTGTTAGAGTATTCGATTGATCTTTGACTGCCCTTGATAAAATTGTGGTATGAAATGTCATAAATTTATTTCATAAATTTATGTTTAAAAATTTATTATATTGTTTTGAACGCATGTATCCTACTGAGTTTAAATTACTCATTCTTTCAAATTTTAACATTTCAGGTTAGATTGGTCAATGTAGATGGTGCCGAGTGGTCCGCGGTTGCCCAAGTAAAATTTTAGGAAAACATTAAACAATAAATTTTGTTATGATATTTTGTGTTTTTCTTTATTTCTATCAAATGTTTTAAATTTTGTGACTCTATGTTTATTTAATTCAGTATATAAAAGTTCAAATAAACTGAGGGTTTAAATTTTCAATTTAATATTTCCGCTTCAAGTATGATTATGAAATGATATCGGTAACATTTCAAAATTTAAGTCAATAAAATTTGGGACGTATAATGTGTATGTAAATCATTATATATATATATATATATATATATATATATATATAGCACCACCGTATAGAAGGAACACTCAAACGACCGCGTTCTCTTTC
>CAIGRN010161427.1:0-10531 GCA_903798345.1 Fraxinus anomala | reverse complement strand
TATGGTGGTTGGATACTTATTTGTCCTTGAATTTAAATAAATAAAGGAAAATTTACGGCATCAGTCCCTACCCTTTTTAATTTTTGCAGACTTTATCCTAACCTTCAATTTGTGCCAACAAATGCCTCTAACATTTCATAAATATGTAGTTGGAGTCCAAATGGTGACCCTTAGTTGATCAAAAAAAGTCAAAAATTAATTAATTTTGATCAAATTAAAAAGAGCAAAATGATACTTTTGTTATTTATTCCCATTTATCTCTTATAATGATTAATTAAAATAAAATACAATTATAATATTTCAAAATATAAACCACCATCACCCATTATCATCCTACTTCTTCAGCCAACCCACACTGTGGTTGGAATCGTTGTCGTCGCCGTCGCCACCACCCACACATTGCAGGTGACTCCCTACCCCCACGCCCGGCTCTACCACCTGTCAATATCGACGGAAAAATCCAAAACACCCAACTCGAGTTTAGAAGTAGGTTTTGAAATAGGGATCAAATCTTCATCTAAACCCAAATCTCAATACTCAAATACAGTATTGGTTGTGGTATAATTCGATATGACCTTTTTTGGCAATGTGAGTCAATCTTCTGTAGAGTTCAAGAATCAAGTTTGAGTCATATAGAAAGGTAATGGATATAGTGTTGCCCGGAGAAGTGTTGGTACATGTGGTCATTTCTGGATCCGAGTACTTGTTACATGGAGTAGATGTTCTATGTACAAACTGTAATGACTATATGTCTACTTTCCTCCTACGTTAACTGATCGTTGGTAGCGTTGGTTATCTGCGGCTGCTGAAAACGTTCCAAATGAAAAATCAGTGCGACAGCGAGTTGGTAAAGATGAATTTGATTTTTGGTTTCAGATTGATGGTAGAGGGCGTGGGCGATTATTTTTCATGGAATGATTTATTGGAAAATCTGTATATAGTAGGGGTTATTTTAGTCTTTTATTCATTTTTCTTTTCTATAAATATTGTATCATAAGTCACGGTTTATACATGAAAATTGGGATAATAATTTTTCCCTGCAAAAGTTCTTCTTCTTCAGCTCTCTATCTCTCTTGATATTTTCACATGGTATCAGAGCTTTGAAGCTTGCTGCAATGGCGTCTCAAGGTTCCTAAGTTGGAGATTTAGCTGGAGAAGAGGCCAATTTGATCACCACTCGCTCGATTATAGATCCAAACAGTCCATATTACCTTTATTATGGTGATAACACATGTATGCAGCTCATATCAGTTGTACTTGAGGATGACAATTATGCGACATGGAGTCGTGCTGTCATCATGGCGCTCAGTGTGAAGAATAAATAAGGATTTATACACGGAACCATAACTGAGCCAAATCCTGATGATTCGATGTAGAGCGCATGGAGGAGGTGTAACCATGTTGTATCTTCATGGATCATTAATTCTATTCCGAAAGAGCTTTATCCAAGTGTGATACACAAGGATTCAGCTAGGGAGATATGGATTGAGCTAAAGGATCGTTATATTCAAAGTAATGGCCCTCAAATTTATGAGTTGAAGAAGCAAATCTCTACCATTTCACAGGAGAAT
Source organism: Fraxinus anomala (assembly GCA_903798345.1). NCBI lineage: Eukaryota > Viridiplantae > Streptophyta > Magnoliopsida > Lamiales > Oleaceae > Fraxinus > Fraxinus anomala. The sequence continues at coordinate 8,960 of CAIGRN010161427.1, read as the reverse complement.
AGTTCAGTCAACTCCTACTTTAATCGATTTAAAGGACTGTGGGAAGAGCTTGATAACTATAGGCCGGATATCAATGGATCTGATTACAAGCAAGAAGATCAAGTGATGCAATTCCTAATGGGATTAGACGAACACTATTCTGGAGTAAAGGGTTAGATCCTGTTGATGGATCCTTTGCCTCATTTAAACAAGGTTTTTACACTGATTTTGCAAGATGAAAGACAAAAGAAGGTTTTCACAAAAAGGCAATAGAATTTTGAGGCATCTGCCTTTGCTAATAATGTTGGACCATGATCTAATGGAGGCCAAATGAATGTTAGATTTATTCAAAATCAGAGAAAGGATAGGCCTATTTGCAGTTATTGTGGTTTACCTGGACACCTGAAAGTATAGGCCTATTTGTAGTTATTGTGGTTTACCTGGACACCTTAAGGCAAAATGTTTTAAATTGATAGGATATCCTCCTGGATATCGATTTGCTAAAGGTAGAAATGTAGTAGCAAATGCTGTTGGACAATCCTCTGATATTCATCAGAGTAATGTCATGAAATCCCTCTCAAACCTTACAATCACTCCAGATTAATGTAAACAAGTTCTGGAAATGTTGGCACCTCAGTTAAAGGGACGGATAAATAATGTTCCACGAGCACAAACTCAGTCACAGTCTCAGGATGCACCTACAACTGGTTATTCTGTACCAGATGCTTTTACCTTCTCAGGTAATTACTCTTGTTCTGAAACTAAAATTGGTGCAGCAAAATGGATTATAGATATTCGTGCTTCAGAGCATATGGTATGTTCCATTTGGCATCTAACTTCTATATCTCGCAAAGTTAAGGCTGCTGTTAGATTACCTAATGGTCATACTGTTGAAGCTACACATGTTGAAACAGTGTTGTCTGATACATTGGTTCTAACAAAAGTATTGGTGGTGCCTTGTTTCACATTTAATTTGATTTCAGCTAGCAAATTAACACTTGAACATAATTGCTTCCTGATATTTCTGAATCAATATTTCTTTGTCCATGATCTTTTGACATAGAGGATGATTGGAGTGGGCAAGCTTGAGAATGGACTGCATGCTTTCCAAATTTCTGCTCAACAACTTCATGACAAACCTTGAATCAGTTGTCTCCATTCTAGTCTTCAGCACACTGATATTTCTGAAAATAGTTCTCTTGTCTTTCTTAATTCCAATAGCAATTCGGATATTAGATTACAATGTAATGAAACAAGACATTTTTCTTGTAATTCCATAAGTAATCTCGATGTAAACACTGATATTGATCTATGGCATTGTCGTATGGGACACTTTCCTATTCCCAAACTGTCTGTTTTACATAAACTGGTTCCAACCATCACATTCAACAAGCATTTACATTGTTCCATTTGTCCTATAGCCAAACATCATAGATTATCATTTCCAAAAGTGAAACTAGAGCTTCCAAGAGGTTTGATATTATTCATTGCGACATATGGGGACCTTATTCAGTTCCCTCATTAGATGGCTCTAGATTTTTCCTTACTATTGTTGATGATCATACTAGAATGATTTGGACATACCTAATGAGAGATAAATCTCAAACTAGACATATTATTCACTCCTTCTATCATATGATTCTTACTCATTTTAACTGCAAAATAAAAATTCTCAGATCAGATAATGGATCTGAATTCCATATGAATGATTTCTTCCAATCCAATGGCATCATCCACTAACTAAGCTGTGTTGAAACCTCTTAGCAAAATGGGATAGTGGAGAGAAAGCACCAACATTTGTTAAACATAGCCAGAGCCATAAAATTTCAAGCAAATTTATCTCACAAGTTCTGGGGGGAAACCAATTTTGGTACTACATAATTGATCAACAGAATCCCTACCTTAGTTTTGGAAAATAAAACACCCTATGAGATGCTTCATCAAACAACACCAACATATTCACACCTCAGGGTGTTTGGATGTTTTTGCTATGCCTCAAACATCAAAAGAAACCGTACCAAATTTGATCCTAGAGCCATTCCATGTATTTTTATTGGGTACCTTTATGGCATGAAGACATTCAAACTATATAATCTAATAAACAATACTGTTTTTACATCTAGAGATGTAAAATTCCATGAGAATATTTTTCCATTTCATCATCCCAAACTTCTAACTTCATTGTCCAAGTCTGATGTCTCTTTACCATTTAACTCATCTCTTTTTCCAGTTCAAATTAATTATTCACCACCTGGTATGTCAATTCCAAGTTCTGGTATTAGATCTATTCCTACAGATATTAACTCTCCTATTGATTCAGCTCAAAATTCACCCGATTCTCCTCAAATGGATACTCACGAGTCCTCTTCAATACTTGTTCTTGCTCCAACTCTTGTTGTACCTATCAGACAATCTAATAGACGTAAAAGAGCCCCAACCTATCTTCAAGATTATCACTGGAGTCTTGCATCTCAAGTGCCTGCTTTACATCAAAATCCATGAAAAAAGATCACTTGGCTGGCAAGCAGTATCCCATTGCTGAGTTTCTGGACTATGGCAGATTGTCACCTGCCTACAAAAGGTATTCACTTGCCTTATCTACCATGTATGAGCCTAGAACATACGAAGAGTCTGCTAAGTGTCCAGAATGGTGTAAGGTAATGGAAACTGAGTATCAGGCTTTAGTTTCAAATAAAACTTAGACTGTTACTCCTCAGCCTGCAAATAAACGGCATGTGGCTTTCAAGTGGGTTTATAAAGTTAAGCTAAACTCTGATGGGACTGAAGAGAGGAAGAAGGCCAGGCTAGTTGCAAAGGGGTTCACGCAACAAGCTGGACTAGACTATGAAGAGACCTTCTCACTTGTTGCTAAGTTAGTGACTGTGATGTCCTTATTAGCTACTGCTGCTCATAAATGTTGGCACCTTCATTAATTAGATATCAACAATGCATTCCTCCATGGTGACCTTGATGAGGAGGTTTACATGTGGATGTCTAAGGGGTATGAGCAGTAGTGTGAGTGTGGAGAACAATTGGTCTGTAAATTGAACAAGTCCATTTATGGACTCAAACAGGCATCTAGATAATGGAACACCAAGCTCACTTCATACATTGTTTCACAGGGTTTAAACAGTCAAAGTCTGATCATTCTCTGTTCAGCAAACAAGAAAAAGAATCATTTACGGCTTTGCTCATTTATGTGGATGATATCATCATAGCAGGCGATGATTTGTCATACATTGAGCAGTTCTAGAAAGAATTGAATGAACATTTTAGACTCAAAAACTTGGGGGTTTTGAAGTATTTTCTTGTCTTTGAGATAGCAAGATCATCAAATGGAATCTCTGTTAATAAAAGGAAGTATGCTTTAGATGTGTTGGCTGATGCAGGGTACCTTGGAGCCAAGCCTGCAAAATACCCTTTACCACAGAATTTAAAGTTGAGTAAAGATCAAGGGGAACTCATTGAAGATGCCAGCATATATAAGAGCTTGATAGGAAGGATCCTATACTTGACTATAACCAGACCAGATCTTTCTTATGCTGTGCAGGTACTTAGCCAGTTTCTCCAAACACCAAGGTAGCCACATTTGGAAGCTGCTTATCATGTGCTAAGATATTTGAAAGGAACATCAGCACAGGGTCTGCTGTTTGAGAAAAAAATCAGACATGATTCTCAAAGGCTTTTGCGATGCTGATTGGGCAGCTTGCTCAGATACTAGGAGATCAATAACTGGATATTGTGTCTTTCTAGGTAATTTCATTGGTGTCTTGGAGATCAAAGAAGTAGCCTACTATCTCTAGATCATCGGCAGAGGCAGAGTACAGATCCATTGCTGCAACTGTCTGTGAATTAAGTTGGCCGAAAAACATTCTTGGTGATCTTGGCATCAAACATGACAAAGCAACTCTATTATTCTGTGATAGTAAATCAAAAATCCATATTGCCAGCAACCACGTTTTCCACGAGAGAACAAAACATATAGAGATTGATTGTCACCTTGTAAGAGATGAGGTTCAAGTTGGAGAACAAAATGCTACATGTTTTCTCTCAAGATCAATTGGCTGATGTATTGACAAAACCATTAGGAGGAATTCGTTTTAAACATTTGATAGCTAAGATGGGAATTTTGAATATCCATCTCCCATCTTGAGGGGGAGTATTGGAAAATCTGTATATAGTAGGGGGTTATTTTAGTCTTTTATTCATTTTTCTTTTCTATAAATATTGTATCATAAGTCACGGTTTATACATGAAAATTGGGATAATAATTTTTCCCTCTAAAAGTTCTTCTTCTTCAGCCCTCTATCTCTCTCGATATTTTCACATGATTGTCGAGTGTGGGGGTGAGTTTTCTTGGTTTTGATTTTTGAATTGCAGTGGGCAAAAGGTGATGGTGGTGAGTGGGAGTTGTTGTGGCGGTGTGGATCAAAGGTTACAGTTTTTGGTAAGGTCTCATCGGAGAAGAAGGGTTGCCATATTGTTTTCATTTGGGGTGGGGTAGGGTTATATATTTACTTTTATTTTTTGGAAAATAGCAAAAGTACCATTTTGTCCTTTTAATTTGATCAAAATTTTACAAGTTCTGACGTTGTTGGTCAACTAACGGTTTCAATCGATTTGGACTCCAGCTGCAAATTTATGAAAGATTTGGACCATCGCTAATACAAAATGAAAATTAGGGTAAAGTCCAAAAATTGAAAAGGTTAGGGACCGCTGCTACAATTTTCCCATAAATAAATATAGTCTTCTTTAGAAGCATAAACTTTTAGATGTTAACTTTGATGATATTCTTGTGGCACCTTTATTTATTGAAAACTGTGCACTTAAATTTTAAACTTTTTGATGAGATAATGATAGTCATGTATTCACACACCGCTAATTTCACCCCAAATTCCCATTCACAAATTTAGGGCTAGATAATTTATTTATGTTTTTTGTTTAATAGGGTTCAAGAGGCTAAGAGATTTGCGCACTTCGAAACATATTTGAATTTGTTAACCAATTTATAGAGTTTAATGGGCTAATTAAAATTAAAGATGATTTTTCGTGATAGTGAGACAAGTCATCACCAAATATATGAACTAATTGAGATAAGGTAGCAGAGCTTTGCACTTTCTAGCATATGTTGGGTTTACACCGTAATAATGGTTGGTACTTAAAATTCAAGTACAATATTCAACCATTATCGACTATTATAACTATTTTAACAAATCAAATTTCATTACTTACTTGATTACTGCTAAATCAAATAAAAAAATAACTAAAAGCCCCCAATAAATCTTAGTCCATCCATCCTATAAAGATATGTTTGATTTTTCTTTTTTCGCCTATCCTAAATTATATGACACTTTCTTTATTGAAAATATAGATATTTTTTAAGTGATATAATTTAGTCATATTCACGTGTTCTTAGCAATTGATAAAATTAATGTATTTAATTTTCTTTTCATAAATAAATTAATTTATTCTAATCACGACCGGAGCCTATTCCTAACCAAAATTCGAATGATTATAACACATTAGATTTTAGATTATTTATATAATTGCACATATGATAAATGATTATAGTTAACATTTATTACACATGTTAATTTTATCGCGTTCTAAATTTAATATGAGTCTTCTAACACCACAACAATCAACTAATTATCCAATTGGTAACCAATCAATTAAATAACGTAATGTGTATGCAAAATTAATCAAGAAATACAAAAATACTAAACCACTAGTCTTGAATTATAAATAACAACTAATGTTCATCTTTATTCAATACAAAAAGGGATCTATCCTAATATGATTTTAAATAAATTACAAGAAAAAATATGAAAGAAAGCTTTAACTTCAATTCTAAGATTGAATTTTTTAAAATCTTGATATAATTGACTTCAGTTCCATACTATGGTTTAATTTTTTCTTTCAAAATATAGTAATTGGCCTCTTATTCTTGATAATTTGATGATACTTATGTATAAAGAGGCTAGATAAAGTTTTCCAATGTTTTGACCAAATTTTGTATTTATAGAAGTTCAAAAATCAAACCAAACTCAAGTAGAATAGCCCCCGTTTGAGCCCCATTAAATTAAATTCAATTACATTAATTTTTTCTCTCTTCTTTTCAACCACACATGCATCAAATAAAATAATATTCAAATCTAAAATTTTTTCACCACATTATCCAATCAATCACTATTCTAAAAATTTTTACCTCCCAAAATGAGGGTTCAAACTGGGGCATAGCCGAATAGGTCCCCTGGTATATACAGTGTTCCCGTGCCCTAATCATTGCCACACGCGCCATTTTCCATTTTTTGGTACCTGTTGATTTGTCTCCCACCCGCGCCGGCTCTTACTTGTTTTCACACGGCCCCGGTAATGAACATTTTGGATTTGTGCATTTTGGTCCTTATTTTTAATTTACCCTTTAATTAAATCTTTTTATCGTGTAACTTTAGCCCTTTAAGTTCTAAATTTGTCCAATTGATCCCTTAAGGTCTTCAATCATCACTTCAAGGTCCGGATCAATTAATAAAAGTTCTCAATTTAGTCCCCATCGTTTGGATTTCTTCATTTTTCACAACTTTTTCGCTCCTTCGGTTCAATTCACCCAATTTATTTTGAATTTTAACTAACAAACAAAATTAACATAGTTTTAAGTCATAAGTCATCAAAATTAATTTCGACTAATCATATTTAATAGTTGAGATAAGTGTATAACTTACACTAACACTGCTTCAGTAAGGAACTTAATAAAAATATGATGTATGGAGATGACAACCTTAAATTATTTTAGCGCTAGCCTTCTAAGGATCTTATTACAGGCAAAACTATTGTCCACTACTAGAAGTTCTAGAAATACATGTCGTCCTAAAGTTATGGAATTTTACACCTCCATTAATGGGAATTCATCGAAAAATACCCGATTTCCTATTCATATTATGCTAAATATGGCAATGGCCTTTTCGTTGGCGTCAACAAAGATACTTGTGCATCCATAGTCATAAAGGAGATGATGTGAAAGTGCATTATTCCGGTCCATGGCACTATGTAGACCCCATCGGCATGTGATGCCTACGCTATAGCATGTCTCCATGTGGCTAAGGTGAAAAGAATTTGACCAGTGGTCGCTATGACCAGTTAATTAGTTTGATTTGTGACTTAATATTTGACTGTAATTGTGTGGTATGTGACTGTAACCTTGTGCAATTTGTAACTTAGTATATAATTGTGATCAATAAATTGTATGTGTTTGATTGTGACATGTTTAACTTCAATTTATATCACAACATTTATTAATGAGTGACCACCTGATTATTGAAAGTATTTTATTTTTATTTTTTAAAATTATGTTCCTAAAAATTTGTAGTCACAAAAATTTTCCTTTTTGAAAATGTCAAATAAACTATTGTAGACATATATGTCCTAATCAACTCTTAAAAGTTCTCAATTTAGTCCCCAACGTTTGGATTTCTTCATTTTTCGTTCATTTTGTTCAATTCACCCCATTTGTATCGAGTTTTACCTAACAAACATAATTAACACATAATTAAGTCATACATTATAAAAATTAATTTCAATTATTCATATTTAACGATCAAGATAAGTGTATAACTCACACTAACCTAGGTTCAGTAGGAAACTTCATAGAAATGTGATGTATAGAGGTGACAACCTTCAATTCTTTTTGAATTGGCCTTTTGAGGATCACATTACAGGCATATCTATTGTCCACTAGTAGAAATTCCAGAAATACATGTGTTGCTCTAGAGTTGTGGAAAATTTACACCTCAATTAATGGGAATTCATTGAAAAATACCTGATTTCCTATTCATATTCTGCTAATTATGTCAATGGCCTTTCCATTGGTGTCAACAATGATACTCGCGCGTCTGTAGTCGCAATGGAGATGATGTGAAAGCAGCATTATTTCGGTCCATGGCACTTTGTAGGCCCCATCAGTGTGTGATACCTCTATAACATGTCTTTATGTGGTTAAGGTGAAAGGAATCTCACCAGTGGTGACTGTGACCAATTAATTGTTTGATTTGTGAATTAATATTTGATTGTAATTGTATGGTATGACTATAACCTGGTGCGATTTGTAACTTGGTAAATAATTGTGATCAATAAATTGTATGTGTATGACTGTGACGTGTTTAATTTCAATTTATATCACAACATTTATCAGTGGTCACAAATGTGACCGCTTGAATATTGAAACTTTTTTTACATTTTTTTTTTAAAAATTATGTTCTTAAAAATTTGTAGTTACAAAAAATTTCCTTTTTGAAAATGCCAAATAAACGATGGTAGACACATAGGTCGTCTTTTGTAAGAGAAGTTTGAAATGAGGAAAGAGTTTCACAATTGAAAAACTAGACACTATTACTGTAATGCATGCAAACTATAGAGGTATTTTGTGTAAATTAATCGGTTAGTTTTTTCGAAGTTAAATAATAATGTTATTTTGCCCTATTTAATATCCATTAAAAAGAGTTTTTTTTTTTTTTTTAGAAAAATATGTTTTGGAATAGTGACTTTTAAAGAATGTGTGGTTAAAAAGCGGGGAAAAATTTTAAATTTACGTAGAAAATATTTCATTGTGCAAATGTGCGATTGAAAATGAATTTTAGAAAAAAAAGAATTTTTGAAGAATGGTAGACAAACATGAACTTAATATTATTAAGGAAAATTGCGGCACTAGTTCCTAACATTTTCAAATTTTGTAAACTTTATCCTAACCTTCAATTTGTGTCAGCGAAAGTCCCTAACACTTTAGAAATATGCATCTGAAGTCTAAATTGATGGAAACCATATATTCTACCATCAGTTGGCCTGAAAAATACAAGAATTACATATTTTGACAATTTTAAGCAGGGACATTTTCGTTTATACCAAAATTTCCCTTGGATTTAAAAATAAAAGAAGTATCAGTTACATATTTCCAATTCCATCTGTTTCACGTTAAGAGAAAAAGAATC